>JANHGB010040468.1:23599-68482 GCA_026283785.1 Coracopsis vasa | reverse complement strand
GCTATTTGTTTAGACAATTAAAACTCTTTAAGTCATCAATAACACTACTATTTTATATTCCACCCTTTTGATCATTAACACTGCTTGAATCTTTGCAATGGAAAACATGGCAAATGTGCGTACATTTTTTTACTTGCCAAGAAGAAAATTTATGGTGATGTTCACTTACTACTTTCTTCCTTTGATATTCCCCTAATTGAGATGCCCAGCTCTGTGGCAATTGCTGATGATGCTGACTAGAACAGTGAGAAGTCTATGGCATCTATTTTGGTTTAATTCAACAGATAGAAAGTGTGAGCTGTGTTGATTTGAAGGTCTCTGTATTGCTTATTCAGTCACCACTTTTTAGTTGGAAAAAGGTAGGGAAAGACAAGACTGGCATCTTCCCCTGAAGCCACCCAGCTTGATCCAGTGCTGCATGTAAATTAACACCCACAGTCACGGATGGAATAACTTTTCTACCACCAGCCTGACAGGGAAGAAAATAATATGGCTCAAGCAAACAAAAATGCCCACATCAATTGACCCATAATGCTGAACAACTGGAGTAATTACAAAAAAAACCAACCCCCAAAGCCTCCTCTTTGCCTGCACATGTTTTGGGGAAGAGGCTGCAGTGCATCCATGCTCAAGAGACTTCTGGTTTACTGACACAGGAACTACTTGAAACGAAATATGAGCTTCAAAAGTGTCACCCAATACAGAGAAAAGAGGAAACAGCCTCCTCTAAATAAACCTCTACTTCACCAAAATATAACCAGTAGCTAATGATACCCACCGACTGATCAGTTGTTCTGTAATTTAGATCAAGGTTCTGCATCCTTTTAACCTAGGGTTTAATTACAGCCCATCAGGAAGGAAAGCAGAGGAGGCTGTCTCAGTCGTTACCATACAACATTGACCACAGAGTCCAAAAGAAAAAAGTGATCCAACTTCTGCAGACAGCAATTATAAAGCATTCATGAACTCATTACTAATATAAAAGGCTAAAGAAGAACAAACTCAGAGAGAGATCTCCAGGTGGAAATGAAGGCAGTTTCTTCAACAGCTTAACCTCCACAGTCAATGTCCTACAGAGTGAAAGATATAGACGAGGACATTAATCGTGGAGCTTTGCTGTTGTTTTGCAAATTACTTTTTAACACCTGTTTATTTTATTTCTTCTTGGAGCTACTCAAAAAACAGAAAGAAAAATGAACTCACATAAAATGTTCAGGCAGAAAAAAGAGGTTTAATGTGGTCCTGCCCAAAACTAGCAACATGTTTCTCAACAGTATGTTAGTGCCGACTCCCTGTGTACCCTTCCCTAAGACAACACTGGAATACTGTTTCTACTGAGATTTGTTGCAAGCTTATTTTAAAACCTCAGCAAGGCATCACCAAAAGATTTATCTTTAAATTTTCCTTCAGGCAGGCACTGAAAAGAATGCCTAGATTATAAATATGATTTTGTTTCTTTGCATACAAGCTTCAAACCAAAGCCATTGTAGAGGGAGTGATAGGATTTCAAGCACTGGCAGGCAAGGAGTGTGAGGACTTGATTTCCCCACCCGCCTCCATAACCTGTCCTGTTCAGCCCTAAGTTTTGCAAGCAGGGTCATGCTCAGAAACATCTCGTGAATCTGACACTGGGCTAAAAAACAGACAGTGTCCTGTCTATCCCCCTGTGGGGGCTTGAACATCACCTGCTTTGGTTACCTGCAGCTCCGCAGCGAGAGAAAACCCTGCAGGACACGGGGTGGGCAGAGCGGGAGCTTGCAGCCGGTTACACAGAAAAGCACATTTAAACCATTTCAAGGCTGGGATACAGGTAGCACAGGTATAATGCAAAGTTAGAAGCAAGCCTAAGTTTTCCTCCAGCTGCTTTTTGTCAGATGATTTCCGTCTGATGTCAGAATGCCACCAGCTTCTTCAAAGCCCAAGAAAATCTGAATGCGGCCTAACCTTAAGAAGTAGTCAGAAAATTCAGAGACAGCAAACCACCATTGCTTATAAATTAATCAACTTCTAGCACCTACTGGCTCTTGGAAAACAAGCTCCTACTTACTGTAATACATTCACCTGGAAAGGAATTTGGCTGAACATGAACAATTTTTAATGCAAATATTTTTAGCATTCTGCCCAAATTAACACCCTGTGATGGGAGAAGAGACACTGCTGTGCCAAAACCAAGCACAAATAGTTCTCTGTAATCTAAAATGCCTTTTGAATATATACATTTAAAAAAAAAATAATCTGTGAGACATAAAGCATCACTGCCATACATAATTGTTTTCAATAGCACTTACAAAATACTTGAATTTAAAGTAGAGGAAGCAACTGAAGGTCTGTCAGGAACAGTGATTTGCTCTAAAATTCCTTTTATCCACAACTTTTGAAAGGAATATGGATCTTGTGTTTTTATTTTAGTGAAGACAAACAAAGCTCTGCAGAAATCACACTTTCGCATTAATTCCGTTCTTCATAGCTGCTTCTATTGACACCCTTTATACATAGCATTTTGGACAAACATTTCAATTTTTAATCTCATCTTTTCTGTGCACCATGCTGCGCTCCTCCCAGGCCCACCAATCTTGTTATCTTAATGGATGACAGATAGAGTATCACTCTGACCATGCCACATTAGGCGTCCTCATTTACCGAGTGCAAGGAAAAAATGCTGAGTATAAATTATTCAGAAATCTATTGTATCAGCGTGTGTTCGCTGAGCATCCACCACTGGCAGAGCAGGCAGATTATTTTTCACTTTTAATTGTGTTGCTATCTTATCTGCCACACTGAAAGCAGAGTGATATCTGAAACCATATGTATCAAGCAGCAAATAAACCCAGTTTACTAGCTCTGTTGCTTAGACCTAAATAACCTATCCAGACAATCTAACTTCAAATAATGCCATAAAAAAACCCACCTCAACCCACTCACTGCTCACTTTCTTTGTGTTTGCCTGCCAAAATTAGAGAGCTCCGCACACAGCAGTGGTGCCCACAGAGAATACTAACTATTTCAGTGATATTTTGAATGCCAATATGCCACTGGCTCTCTGAATACAATGGAGGTCATTAAGGATGAGCCCTCAAGATAATGTGAAGTGTTTAAGCTTATGAAGTCTTAAGAATTGTTAGCATGAACTGCTACCCTTATGCATCTGAAAGGGATACAACCCCCTCTCCTTCACTGTCCAGTTGATTTTGGCAAGTCAGACGATTCAGAGTTCAGGTTATGCACATCGTAAGAAGAGATGGATCATTTGATCTCAGCAACGTCTTAAAAACATTTTGCCAGCATTGGGCATGCCAAATCTTATTTGTAGATGTGGTGAGCTTACAAGTTGCAAATTTGCGCTGCAAGCCAGGGACACGGTAATCAGCAGAGAAGGGCTATTGTGAGTGAGCTCAATCTGTTTCAACAGCCTGCTTATTTCATCTGGTTCAGCTTTGATTGCCCGCAAATACAGGCAGCCAGCTATGACTCCTGCAGGTTTAGAGGCCATTCGTTGGTAAATTTGCAAACTAAGCTTCTGAGTGAAGTGTGCTGCTGCTTTATCGCAAAAGAAACAAATGAGTAGGGAGGACTTTTCTATCGTACAGTTTATCAGTCACTTATAAACTCTGACTGGCAGAGCTCTGAAGGGAAAGATAAAAACCAGTAACAACTGAAAAGACCATCCAGCCCGTAACCTACTTGAAACCTCTTCCACTGGCTTTGTTCTGAAAAAGGGGCTGTGTGAGTATGTACCTTTTTTGCAAAATAAACCTGTTTGTGATGCATGGCCTCTTTTCAACCTATTTATTTTAATCATTCAAGCTACCCTGTATCCTTGCTAACCCTGTAAAATGAACTTAGCCAAAGTAAAGTCCCCCACTCCTGCTCTCTCTGGAGCATCAACAGAGACATTTAAGGTCTCTCTCAGTAATGAGATCTGTACAAAACTACTTTTCTCCGTGTCCAGGGAATTGCGCAGGTATGTTCACAAAGCGAACGCGGTTTGCAGTATGTTTATTACAGGCAACAGCAGCCAACGAACAAAAAAACCCCTTCCTCACAAAATCCTGGTAGGATCAGTGGTCAGGTTAGGGCAGAGACACACAATTTTTAGCTGTTAACCAGGAATAGCGGCTCTGAAAGGCCTTGATAACATGCAATCCCACAACTAGAGTTGCATAGAAAGGCTCACAAGAGACCTAAACCCCCCAACATACACTGTTAGCTGATTCCATATAGTCCAAAAGACACTGTAAAATGGCTGCAGCGAGAACATGAGACACCACAAGTAATGCAAGCTGCCAAAGCAGCTATCTAAAAGGAAGCTAAAATGAGTGTATTCCCAGATGCACAGGACTTTTCCGGGATGTCTGCACTGTCTATCACGCTTTGGAAGTTACTTCTTGCAGAATAAACAAATTAATTGTCTGACACTGTGGCTGGAAACCACCGCTGGCACAAAATGGAAGCAGCTACAACAATAAGTAGAGAAAGGCTCACTGCCAGGAAGCAAGGAAATTGTGCTGATGATGTATGTCAGGGCAGGACAGGCAGATCTTTGCAAAAACAAACGAATAAATGTTATTAAATGTCAATAGCTTGTAGAGAGCACTTAGAGATGCCTGGCAGCAGAGGGGCACCAGCCCACCCTGAGAAGTGCTTGAGGTTTGTCTGTTGCTGTTATTTCCAGCAGAAACTCTCTGCTCACCATCCACATTTTATCCCATCTAGCTCTCTGTTCTGCAGATGAAGAGCAGCCATAACCTTCCACTGAAACCATTTTAAAATTATTATTTTCTTTAAATTGACAGAAGTCAAAACACTTCATAAAAATAAGCAGGTGTTACCTCATGCTTTGCATACGGGAATCCAGACCTGTGGACCTAAAAGCAACCCACTAAGAGGAAAAAAAGGCTTATTTCCTTTTCATTATTTTTACACAAATGGACAAGTTTGAAAGGTTTCAGGATCTTTTTCATGAGGGATGTTCATCCCCATCCACTACTGCAAAAAATCCTCCAGCAAAGGCAGAGCAGGCCATACCTGATAAATCCTAACAGTTTCTAAGGTAAAACGTATTGTGAGCCTCAGAGGGCAGGCAAAACCCCAACCAATTTTGAAGGAAATTATTCATGGTGTTACTAATGCCATTTAGCCTTTAGCCACTGGTAAGGCTGGAAACAAACCTCATTTTCCATGGTGCCCCACACCAACATATATTCTGATTACATAAACCTTGGCTTAATGTTAAAAATATGCCCCAAAACAATCAAAACTGTCAGGTGGCAGAGAGGCAGCTACTGACGAAAAAGGGGAGATGTGTTCAATCAGGTACAAATCTGCCGCAACTGGATTTCTCCAGCAAAGGTACCACGGCATCCCTAAGACCATGTGTGGATTTCACCACATTTTCAATTTTCACTGAACTTCTGACCTTTTTAGCAAATATGTCAAAGTCGCCAGACAGAAGAGTCATCACTCTGAAACAATATGTGAGGGGAAGGAACGGCTGAGATTTTCTGCTTCTCCACTTCAGTAATTTAAACAGAAAGGAAGGCACTGGTGTGCACTCCCATCTGCTTTCTTCAAATTAAAAAAAAGGAGATGAAGTGTATATAATTAAAAAGTTACAGTTAACTTCCTTTCAGTAATGCCTGTAGGATGATTTTTGGCCTGCTAGCAAACTCCAGATGGGAAGAGTAATGAATATAATTTAATACGAATAACAGGAGATCAGAGAAACGCTTTTCTGAGTTGCAGCGCACTGAGTTATTTCACACAGTTTAATGGAGAACTCAGGAATGAATTATTGCGTTTTGCTATTTTCTTATATTTTTGTTTATGCAAATCAATTCCCTTTAACCTAATTTGTGGAGGACCAGACCTATAACCCAATAAAACCATAAACTGTCACTAGGATGGTCGTACAACTGGCTAGCACTTATCCAAAGGGCTGTATGTTGTTAACTGCTCATCGTTTTTTCCTCTCTTCCCCTCCAGTGCCTCAGGATTTATACCACCAATTAAGACAATAATGAGTGCCCCAGGTTGACCTCCCAGGAGCAAGAATTAATTAAGCGCAGTATTTCTTCGTAAAGAATGACACTTTTCCAAACCATTTATGTAGCTGCTCTCTTGCATGGCAGCACAGTATCAAGAAAGCCTTTCCAAATTGTTACCCCCCAAATATATGACTGATTTTGGTTTACGTTCATCATTTGAGTCTCTGGTTTTATCCATTGGGTTTCCAAGGGGACCAGCTTCCAAGAACAATGTCACAATTTTACTAGACATACAAAGTAGTAGACCTCCTAGTAAAAACAAACAGAAAATCCCCACCAAGCTACACCCACATGCAGCGACATGCGGATTCCTGTAGCAGGCAGGACAAGGAAGAGACTCATGTTAGCTATGCAATTACTATGCTGCAATTACTTGTAGTAGTCTCTCAAATTAGCCTCTCCATTTAGCTGCTGGCAGAGATGGAAACATGCAAAGAGGAAAGGGCAAGCTCAAACACAAACCTACAAGATAGAAAGAAGGTGTGTGCATGCTCCAAGGAAATTCCCTGCACTGGCAGGCTTTGCATGCTCCTCCTCTCCCCCCCTCCCAGCCTTCACCACAAAGGCTTGAAGAGTTTCTGCGCATATTTGGTACCACAGTTATGTCTCAGAAGAGGCACAGGAGCTTTAACTAATTGTCAGCCAATAGAAAAAATGCCCTGCATTTCAGCATCGTCTGAATTTACAGAGGAGCTAGCTCCTAACCCACCCAATCAAATGCTTACAGCTCAGCCAAAATAATAATGCAAACTATGCCACAAATATTTATATATCCCTCAAGCGTAATTCCCCTTGCTCTAGCAGAGAGATTTGCACAGTTTGCATGCACAGCCAGACGTTCCCTTGCTCTCTCCCCAACCCACCCAGAGCCAATGCAGCACCCCAGCCTAAGCCTGGCCAGCCCAGGGGGTGCCTATGATTGCTGGTGAAGAGCTGGCTCTGTGCATGCTGCAGTATGGCTCCCGCTTGTCTTCAAGACCCAGCAGGTTTCTATGCTTTTTGTCCAACCTAGGAGGAGTTTTGAAATGTGCCCAAATCTGCAGCAGAGAAGTTTCTGAGAAGGGATGAAGTGACATCTGAAAAGAGTGCAGAAAGCAGCCCAAAAATATTCAGAAGAAATAACACTGACATAAACATGCCAAAAATAAAACAGATGTCTTGAGCATTACGCTTCCTGGTACATTTTTCAGGCATCTATGTGAATGGCTCATCAACACAACTTAATTATGTCCTCACATTATTTTTTCTTTTCTCTTAGTTTTGACAGTTGATGTCTAAACAAGTATGTTGTATCAGATATCTTGAAATCTGGCAAGTAATGTCTTGTACTTAGTACTTTATGCTACACTCTCATTCCCTCACATTCAGTGACAAGCTCTGTTAACACAGAATTACCCACTAAAACCTTGGATGCCTGGAGACTAGAAAACAGAGTTCAAGTAAACACCCAAAACCATGAAAGTCTGGCTCTCTAATACTGGCAGTAGTCAAAGAAAATTACCTTTCCACACTGCATCTGAAACTCATTACCAAAGGCGACAGCACAGGGATGAGTTGGAGCTGGACCAGTTTGGCAAACCCACCATTTTTTGGAGTGAGATGGTGGCCATTCCCCTCTGCCTGGTTCCTGTACACAGTCACAGTACACATGGTCAAAATGGTCTCAACAACATGGAAAAGCAGGCTGAGGAAGGTGAATGAAATCCAGACTGTGCCAGTGAAAGGGATTAGCAACTGCACAAACAGAGCCAGAGGAATCAACTGACTAGGTCCTCCAAGCAATAAGGGCTCTTTAGGTAACATTAACTGGAGGTATGTATCTCATTGCAAACACCAACACAAATCACACTGAGATGCTGAAAAAGCATCACAGCTTACAAGACAAATGCAGTGCTGCCTCCACCCTGACTGCTGCTGGGCACCACTATTCATTCAACCAAGCCGTAGGGAAGCAAGGGAGAGTCTACTGCTGGGCAACTTTGACAATGAGAAAACATGACCTTTAAGAGATGAGTGAATGAACTGGGACTATTAATCTAACACAGGAAAAACTTAGCAAGATGTTTTCTCCCTCCCCTGCCAGACTTTAATCAATGGCCAGATTCAAGCACAGAGCTCATATAATCACAAGACAATCATTCTTTCAGTTTACAAAAATCACATGGACTTGGGATAAGATAAAAGGTCTTTTTAGTTAGCTCATCCATTTGGCTCCTGGGCGCTGCACATGCGTCTCTCTTGTTCACATAGCACCCCCCTTTCTTCTTTCCTTTCAAAAAAATACACAGTTTTCACTTTTGTTTCTACCGATGTAGCAGTTGCTGTGCACCACTGGACAAATGTGGATCAGTTAAGGCCATTTGTAGCAGCATCTGAACAATGCCTTGATCCCGTGATCCAAAAAAGAATTAAAAAAGTAAAAAAGTGGTAGTGCTCATTCATTTAAAAAACGATGGGCTGCAGAGTTATCTCTGAAATGTACTGCTTAAATTTTCTAAATCTGTGGCACTACCACTCTTCTGGACCAGCAGACAGCACGCAAGGATCACAGTGCACTCTGAAGCGAGGACCTAATATATATTTATTATGGGTGCACAGGGCTCCAAAGCCAGTCAAACACTCCAGAGACAGGGAAGCCCTCTTCCCTATTGGGAAGATTCATCTGGAGAGCAGCCAGCCGAGGCACTCGCAGGAGGAGTGAACAGTAGCCCATTGGAGTGGCTGCACCATGCTATAAATCTCTGCTTTCCCTGGTAAGCGCCTGGGAGGAGGGAGAGGGAACCGGCCACAGCTGACAGTAATGGGTCCCATTAAATTGTCACTTTTAAAGAGACTTTGAAACAAGAACAAACTTGCTCTGTAAGGATTTGATCAGTTTCCCTGCCGCCAGGCAACGGCTGCCCCTGCTCATGTGCTGTGGCTGGGGGCTGCTGGCTCTCCCTTCCAGTGCTGGAAGGGTCCCCAGCAGTCCCTGAGGTTCGCTATAGCTGTAGTAACGTTGCCGACTGCATTTACAACCAACCAAATCTACATTTTTTTGGCACTACTTGCAACTGCTGTCTCACCTTGTAATTTATGCATCCGTTATTCTAGACAGGGGATCCAGAATAAATTTTCCCCTTTAAACCTGGGTATTACGATACAGTTTTTATTGCATAGTAACTTTTCCCATTAAAATATATTAAATGAGAAATTTTAAGCATAGCAATATGAAACTGTAAGGGATGTTATACACAAAAATGTGTTTCTACTTCTCAGCTGTCTTCTGAATTGAGCTGTGGAAATTGCAGGGACTCCTGCATATTGTCAAAGGGAAGAACAATTCATAGGTAGTGACCAATATACCAAAACTAGCAATTACAGAATTGGATTCATGGCCTCTTCAACATTATAAGCTTTCGTAAGTGGAGTACTGAGCTGCACAGATGGCACACCTAGAGGTGTCTTTCGTATATGGGAATTCCTCTGAAATAATCAGAATAATATAAAGTAGAAAGAAGGACACAGCATGCATGTCTTTTATACATAACTTAAGAAACAATGTATTCATACTTAAAGACTATAGTAAAATCCAGATACAAAGAGGGAAAGATAAGCACATGGGTATAATCTCAATTTTGGCAGTTTCTTATTTTTGGAATGGCTAGTCAAATATGGAAGAGCTTTTTAGTAAAGCTTTTTTTTTTTGTTTTACAGGGAGAAGAAAAAGATGAATGCATACTGACTCTATTGGAAATACCAAATCTTGGAAAATTACATCTAATTGTCTTTCTTGCTATAGCACAGGATTGAAATTTCACAAAGAGCAGCTCTGCAAAGCTGAACAGCTCTGGGATCCATGCTGCAAACTCAATTGCACTCCATTCCCAGAAGATGCTAGAAAATATCCCTTTAGGAAATTTGCTCAAAGGAACACTTCATTTGGGATTATAAAGAACCTCTGTTTCCATTAGCAGGTCAGACAGTAAACACAGAGAGCAATGGAAGGACACTTTCCAAGGCCAATCAAAGTATTTTCTGCAAATTTGGAAGCTGACTGCTTATGACCTAGGTGATAGTTTACAATAACCAGAAAATATAGATAGATCTATCTTTCAAAGTCAAATCCAAAATAAGTAGCAAACAGAGAGCTGAATAGCCACTTAACATGTAAGTGAACAGAATTAGATAATGTGCAATTCCATCTTGTACACTTATGAAATACCTTCATTTTGCATTTACTTCCCTAAGATGTGCCAATCAGAAAATCTTTAAGTACTTGTTAAATAGAACACAGGCTACAATTTAAAAAGATGCCTAAAGCAAGCAGAACAGTGAACCCAACCATCTTGCCAGCAGCAAAGTCAACACACTCGGCCAGAACCATGCTCAGCAAACTATTCTACTCTCCCTTTTTTTTCCAGGGAAAACACTTCACTTTCTTGAGGGCTCCAGCAAGCTATCCTAAATCTGAATTCAACAGCTCAATTGCTTGTATAACCTTCTTTATCAATGTCTCATTAATCAGTTTCTTTTTATGAAGTTCCAGAATTAGAAAATGAAATTAGAAAGCTAGTTCACTGTAATTTTATACGCCGTTCAGTAAGCATAAATATGGCATAGTATAAAAAAAAAGATAGGCTATTACTGCTACTTATAAAATCTCAGATGTTTGCTCAGATATCCATATTTCTTTATTTGCTGAATTGCCTCTGCAAAAAATACTTCTAAAGATCTTCCAATATTATATTAAAGATGCTGGAAAGCTGCATTTTTTCCTACACTGGGTGTGCATAGGACAGCCTGTAACCCACATCTGTAATTGTAGGCCACACGTGGTCCTTAAACTAATAGAGAGCTATGGCATAGACTGACAAAGTGAGAACAAAATAAAAGGTTTTACTCCCTCTCTTGTGAAGAAAATTGAAAAAGTAAAATCCATTAGAACCTACTTAGAGGAAAATAAAACCATCCTCCATATCCACTGCATGCACACCAAGGGACTTCTCAGTGGGCAAGTGCACCAGCCTCAATCGCAACCCACCTGCTTCCGGCATCTCTGGTCGGCATGTCACGATGTGATTTGCACAGACAGCACTTTGACACGTACATATAATTTACTTAATTCTGTTGAAGCTGTTGCAAACCTCGCACATGTTACTAATCTGGTGTGAACCTCAGCTCTCGCAGCCACCTGCTAATAAGCTACAACAGCTATAAGCAGGTGAAAGTTGGATAGAAATGTGACAAACACATCTGCAAGGACCTTTCTCACACCTATGTTGGTGTGAGAAACCATGATTCAACTCCAATAACAACAGGTATATAAACATGTAAATTTGAAGGCTTTTCTTATGGTGTGTATTCTCAGATACAGAGAGAGTCAGATACTACCAGAAGAGTAAGACTCAACAAGTTTAATTTAATAATAATAATAATACTGAAAAAACTAGCTGTTACAGTCTGGTTGTTGGCCGAAGACCCTGAAAAGATATACAAGGTCAGCAGGCATGAAGTTACATCTATATTAGGAAATGCTCTTGGGAATAGTCCTGAGCACTGTGCCTGGCTGATGTACCACATCTACCTTAGTTAACTCCTTCAGCCTCTGAAACGGGATGGCTGCATCCAACCTATGCACACTAGATGGCCAGCACTAGCTGGTACAGCAGAAACCTTTCAGGTACACAGCAAAGCAAAGCAGTGCCCCAGAATGTGGTTGGTCACTGATGCACCATAGTTTACGAGTCTGACGGTTCTTTTTTGTGAAAGCCTTCACTGACTGTATTGGGAATATCGCACAGGAAGGGAGTGCAAGATTTTAGCCAATCAATTATACGTTGTTACTTGACAGTTCATGCAAAATAACAGAGTCATTTCCAGTTCCTGTTTCCACAGGACATTAGCCCTTGTGCTCACAAATAACTGAAGTGCTGTGGTTAGCACGGTTAGAAAGTAATCTGGGATAGTCTCTGTGTTTCTGTAGCACTGGAATCACTGCCAGAAAAAAAAAAAATTAAAGTATTTAGTAAAAACAACTGTTTTTACAGCTTAAGAGGAACCCCTAGCTTATGACAGAGGGCAACAGGCAGGATAAGAGGAATATCAGCTGTGGATGTTTTTGCTATACCCCCCTATAGATAACTGCTGCTCTTTGTCCGTCTCTGCTCTCAAAGCCCAGTAGAGGGGAGCAGCAGAGGTATAATCCACAACTTGGGCCCAAAGCACTGGAAGTCAAATACAGCATTCAAACACATAACACAAGTCTTATTTTTGTTACCTGTCATGGTTGGTGATTAATCTTTTTCTTCACGAATGTTATTCGGACAAACCAGAGAGAGATTTTAAAATATATGGCAAGACAACATTTTTGTTCCTGATCCCATCTATTTCAGCACGTTTACTTGCTCTCGGTGGGCTTCCAATAAATGTATGTTTCCCCATCCTTCAAGAATTTGAAATAAATTCAGTGTCTGGCAACAGTTTTATCTTCCAAAGAAAGAGAAAAGTTAATTAAGAACTTACTGAAACAGATAGCAGCTTTTCACAGGACACCTGCCTCTCCCAGCTTTGTTATTTCACAAACTAAAATATCAAAACCAGCATTAAAACAATCAGGTTTCCTCTGATAGTACAAAATACATAAAAATTCCAGGTTTTGCTTCCTGCAAATGAATGGCGCTGAACGTTCTTACACTGCAAAGCACCTACAGTTTAAGATTAGATGATATTAATAGTATGCAGAAATGTATCTAAAAATACATTTTTCACTTTCTAAAAAACGACTGTTGATTTAGCTGAAACTAGGAACAATTTTCCACGATTTGAGGAATTTTTCATAGCTGTGCAAGAACGACAGCATGCATCTCTACTGCTGGCACTGTCACTTACTAATACAGCTTAAATGGAGACAAATACAGTTTGATCATTTAAGCTGATCTGTATTTTTCTTTGAACCAATAGAAGCTTTTACAATTGCATTGCTGCAAACAATATTATTTCTTTCCCTGATATAAATCATGTTGTGCACATATTTTTGACTTCACGTTTCTTTTTGTTTCAGTTGTAGGTGATCAAAACATACCAGGAAAACAAAGCCAAGCAAACATACGGAATACTAGTTAGTCGGTTTTATGAAGTGTGTTTTATTTATTTAGTGTTAAGTAACTGAGAAAAGTCTATGTCTGGATCCTTAATTCCCACTAAAGGGGCAGAAATGCAGGCTGAAATATAATTACATTATAGCTAGAAGCTAACATGTGCAGGAGTGGTGTTATCAAAAAGAGCTGCTGCTTAAGATCTTTCTACAATCCCAGAACTGCCTAAGAAAATGCAAATTTGTCATCATATGATGTAATAGGTATTATTAAAACAAAAAGACATCTGTCCTGAAGAACACTGCTCCATAAAGGGAACTTTGCTATGAGAATCCCTAAAATAGTTTAGGCCGCTCATCAACATTTCTTGCAGACCAAAGCATAATATCCTTGCCAGAAAACTTCAAATAAATAAAATAATACCCAGTTCCACTCTCTGTCAGTAACATTTTGTAAATCCAATGCCGATCACGAATTCATGGCCTGCAACAGGGGAACCCCAACACTCTCTGTCCTGATGGGCATAACCATGTGAGATATCATGGTGAATATTAACACAGTTGTGCTTTAGGCACCTAACCCAATGGCTCACAGGGACACGTTCCTCTGGTGGGTGACCCAGTGTGGACCTAGTTTACATGTTCTGAATTAGCCATCAGAAGAGCTCCTTCCTCTCCACTGACTGCGCAGAGCCCTGTCTTCAAACTTAGGCAACTAATTGTGGGCCCAAAGTTGAGTGATCGGACTGCCTCCCACTGCATCTGTAAGCAAGATAAAGCTGAAAAAACAGATTTATCTTCCCTCAATTGCCACCAATCCACGGATGACTTCTAAAGTTGCCCCATCTCCGACTTCTCCCCTGCTGTCTTTCCCTGGTGTGTCTTCTTGCTCGCCTCACTGTTACCTTGGGCACAGAGTTCATGAAGACAGAACTTCCCACTGTCTTTCTTTGTGACATCACCAACTACAACCTCATGGCAGCTTTTCTCCCAAGCTGAATATCCATGTGGATC
Source organism: Coracopsis vasa (assembly GCA_026283785.1). Classification (NCBI taxonomy): domain Eukaryota; kingdom Metazoa; phylum Chordata; class Aves; order Psittaciformes; family Psittacidae; genus Coracopsis; species Coracopsis vasa. Next base: position 54,349 of record JANHGB010040468.1, on the reverse strand, counting down.
AGCAAATTTGGACAAACCCATTTATGTTTTTCTCTTTTTCTCCTTTATCTTTTTTTACTTCTCTCATATGTATCTTATCTTTTTGTGTGTGTGTGAGTCAAGAATTACAGATCTGAATTTCAGAGTTTATATCAATGCCTATTTTCCATACTGCTTAAAGTCTTTACAACAAGAAAAAAGAAAGAAAGAAAACATGTGAGACAGGAAGATGTCAAACAAATAGACGTATTTTCACAGCTGAAGACCTATGAAAATATATTAAATATGGCTACCCCTTTAATATAATGACCTCACATTAGATGTGATTTTATATGAAAACTCTGACGGAAGGAAAGCTACTCTTCTTTTATGATAAAAGCCAACCTGGGATCACTTAGCATTGAAGTAGATTTACCTACATTTTTGTCTGTTAGCATCAATAACAGGCAGAGGCATCTTGATCATTCAGACAAAACTGCTGGACCATAAACCTATCCTATCCTCTTACATGCTGTGTGCTTTTCTCTTCTGAAATCACTTAGGCATCTTTGCTGCCCACTGAATTCAAGTCAGGAATCTGGGCAGGATTGCCAGCAGAGGAATGCCATCTTTTAAACATCTAGAACAAGAGAAAGGCTTTCAGAGACAGCTGAAGCTGTCAGAACACCAGCTTCTCCTCGGCTACACAATGATGGCACTGTGTGGGGAATCCAGCCCACGACTCTCAGTCTCCTTTCTGCAAACCTGGCTACAATGAAGAGTCAAGTCAGGACCAAAGAGCTGAGCTTTCAGTGACAGCCAACCCCATAGCCACTTGTACCAGCTGTATAAACCCAAGTGGCTCATTTTGTATGGAATTTGAGTGTTATCCAGCAACACCCAGAGAGCCCCCCAAAAAAGATCTTTAACTGAGGTCATGAAACACACAAGTACAGTCCAAAACCTGCCTCTGAAATGTCACAGTCTACAAAATGGAAAGTTGCAAATAAGTTGAATACAGTCAATGTATGGTATTTTACATATGAAAAGATGTACTGGCTTTGGAATTTCTCTTACAAAATACAAGTGCACTGTGAGGATCAGTTTGGTTTTGAGATTCTAACATATACACAAAGCCACTGGCTGGCTATGAGGCACATCAGTCTTTTGCAGCATACACCCAGAAATAAACACAAAGCTTTTTTAAAACTAGTTTAAAACACCCCCCCCAAAAAAAAAAATAAAAAATAAATCCTGTCTGCTGAATCTGGCTGACCAAATAGAGAAAAAATTGAGAAAAAATTGAGAAAAAGCTCAAACTTTTCTCAGCCTTCTGAAAGCTCCTATATTTCAAATTTGGAAGGCAAGAAGTCAGGTACTTAAATTTAGAATCACAAAATTATCAGCATGAGCATACTAGAATTAGAAAACAAGATAGCTTGAAACCATACAGCTCCCAAACTTCCATTGCGGTTCATAAGTGCACATTATGAAATACTCCTGTCCCTAAAAACTTTAAGACTAGTATAGCAAACCAAGCCACGAACAGACTTTCTAGTGGGCATGGTACTGAAGACTGGTAATGAATAAGAGAGAAGGATCACTTAAAAAAAGGGCACTTAGAATACAGAAAAAGTGTTTGGCAAAGGAGGCTAGGAGGTTGTTCCCAGGTACCAGAAAGAATAAGGTCCAAAGATAACAGTGAGTGGAAAAAGATGAAGGAAGGACCAATGTAATCATCATGCAAGACAAACACAGCAATGATGTGTCAATGAAAGCAGAAAAAGGCAGATTCTGGAGCAAAAAGGACAACAAACTGTGTGAATTACAAAGCTGCAGACCAGAAGTGGTAAATGCTCCATCCCCAGCAAGGTTCAAAGCCAGGTTGGACAGAGCCTTGGGTGACATGGTCTAGGGTGAGGTGTCCCTGTCCATGGCAGAGGGGTTGGAACTGGATGATCTTAAGGTCCTTTCCAACCCAAACCATTCTATGATTCTATGAAATTATGTCATTGTGGCACAAAGTCTGAATAAACTGCATGCCATGAGGTTACAGTTGATGATGTCACTAAGAGAGACAATGGAAAGTTCTGTCTTCATGAACTCTGTGCCCAAGGTAACAGTGAGGTGAGCAAGAGGGCACACCAGGGAAAGATGGCAGGGGAGAAGTCAGAGATGGGGTAACTTTGGAAGTCATCCATGGGTTGGTGGCAATTGAGGAAAGATAAGATTTCCAGAGCAGTGGTTCCCAAACTGAGCATGAGAAGGACATAATCACCATCCACAGCCCTCCAAGGGCTCCTGGCTGGAAGGGTATCCATTAATAATAAGCAGAATATTGCTATAACCTCCCCCATCAGTCTACCATAAAACAGGTCAGTAGCTGATGCTTTTGAGACAGAAAAGCAAAGAACTAAACCGAAACTCAGGGAACAGCATAAGCAAGTGGTTAAAGAGCCATTTAAGGAGACATTGAGTAAATCTAAGCAAAGCAGAAGGAGAATCTAAAAAGCTGTGAGAGCCAGGAAAAGGAAAGTCTGCTAGAGCATCTCTCCTACGATGAATGGCTGGGATAGCTGAGATTGTTCATCCTGGAGAAGCTTAGACTCTGGGAAGACCTTACTGCAGCCTTTCAGCTCTTAAAAAGGGGCCTATAAGAAAGATGGGGAAAGACTTTTTATCAGGGCCTGTTGTGACAGGACAAGGGGTGATGGCATTAGACTAAATTAAGGGAGATTCAGGCTGGATGGGAGGCAAAAATTCTTTACAATGAGGGTGGTAAAATACTGGAACAGGTTGCCAGAGAGGTGGTGGATGCGCCATCTCTGGAGACATTCAAGGCCAGGCTGGATGTGGGTCTGGGCAACCTGATTTAGTTGAAAATGTCCCTGCTCACTGCAGGGGGGTTGGACTAGATGACATTTGAAGGTCCCTTCCAACCCAAACTATTCTATGATCAACCCAAAACCTGGAGGACAGTAAGCTGTTCCTTTGCACTAGATAGAGACTGCTAATGACTGTGACAGCAGCTCCACTGGAGCTCAAAGGAGAAAGGCAAAGGAGAAGAAAACAGAGAGAAAGAATTAGAAGAAAATCAAGGGAAAACCAGCAGAGAAAAACAAGAGGAATGGGGCCCTAAACAGATAAATATGATATGAGCAGAGTTTTCAATTTGTGTTTCCCTTGGGAAGCAAGACTGCCAGGAGTTTGAAGGGAAAGGTAATGAGTCAGAAAGGAAAAATGAAAAGACTTGAGGAAAGGACCTCATAGCAGAAGTGTAATGCAGAAGGAAAAAGTGGTGAGTTTAAGGCTTAATGTCACAGAATAGAGATGTAAAATCCAGTGAAGAAAGTAACACTGGAAACAGGAGTGAGGAAAAAGAAAATGGCAACAAGGTCAGAGGCAAAAAATTAAAAAGAAATAAAAAGAGAATTAACAGATTTGGTTGATATTTTAGTCTAGCTTCTTATAAATCGAGCTTTGTGCGACCCAGGAGTCTGTAAGCGAGGTTGTCTCTCCCCATTCCAACAGCTTTTGAACCTGCTGGTCAGCTTCAGTAAAACTCCAAATCTTGAAGAAAATAAAGTCCTATGAAATTGCACGGAGATGGGTGTTGAGGCAAAGGAGAAATCCATTTGTGTTCCCTAACTAGATTAAAAACTGTAACATGAATTCTTCTTTATTATTGCTTGCTTATTCACCAGAGAATCAGCATGTAACTCAGCTCCCTACCAAGCAGAAGCTTTCAGTGAAATATAGGCTCTCTAATAAACCTGTGTTAACCAACTGAAAGGCAGAGATCCAAAAGAGAAAAGCCTTCCCCAGCAGCAGTGCTAAATACACAGTACTTATTGAAAGATGAAAAGCAACTGAATAGATTTTTGTATTAAGAAGGCTGGAGAGAAAGAGAAGCATCAAGAACTGATATTGGGAACCAAGGGTGAAGGTAAGATTGAGTAAAGGCCGAAGCCTGGATGGCTAGAAATATGTACAAGGTGGCAGCTTTCTTATGGTACAGTACCAAGAAATGCTTGTATGAAAACAACTATAGAGCAAAGATGAAGGAAAACAAAAATAAAACAAACAGTCCAAAAGGGCTTAAGTGAACAGGGTAACATTCTTTAGAGAAAGAGTAGGAACTGTAAGAGTAGGGGTTTCTGAGGCAGTCTCTGGTGATGTGGCCATGCACAGCTGTCTGCTGTCATCCATCCATCATCCATCTCTTGACCTGAAAGCTCAGACAACTTTTAATGCAGATATGGTACATGACTGTCCACCAAAGGTGTCACTGGTTGACCCAGTGGTCTCATCATATTCTTTGCCAGCTTCTAGCACTCACAAAGGAAGTTGATTCAATCAGTAGAAAAGATTCATAAAATACTAGTTCTACCTGTTGAAGAGTTAGCATCAACTAACCCAAATCTTACCAGTCTCAAGCAGCGAAGTTACAGCTTTGAAATCTCATTATGTTCCCTAGACTGACAGGTTTTCTATGTAGCTAATTTTTAATTTCTTTTTCTTTTAACAGCAGCTATTGCTAAGTACTGAATTACCCCATCTTGCAAATTAGCAAGTAAGTGAAGACGATTTTGTTGTTGTTGTTGAATAATGGCTAGCACATTACAAGATGGGTTTCTTCATGTATTTTGACAAGCGCAGTCTTGCTTTCATCACGCATGAAAATGCTTTGCAGTATGCCAATAAAAGACCTACAGCTTATTTTTGCATATTTTTCAAACATAATGAAGTCTTAGGGACATGTAACCTTTCTGCCACAGTCTGCAATTACGTCTGCGCTTAGAGGGAATTTGTGGGTGAGCAAATGACACCACCATCTGTGTGTTAGCATCTGAGCATGATGAGAGATCCTGTTTAATGAAATTAGCTACTGCACGTTCTTACCATAGTTCTTCCTAAAAGACACTTACATTTTGATGGTTTTGTGGCATCTAAAAGAAAAAAACACCCAGACATGATACCCAAGGAAATCCTCGATATCAGAAAGACATTTTAAAACCAAGGTGAACTTAAATAGTTACTTTCATTACTTCAGCATCTATAGCTATAAAACAAGGAAAACCAGGCTCCAGTCCTATAGTTTTTTGCCTAATGACACAAACCCAGGACTATGATATGTTACGTCCTTACAAAAGGCCATTAGCATGGAAGACGTTGCAGGTTCAAAGGATAAAATAAAAATGGCTAACTGCTCAGTATCTGAAAATATTATAACATTTCACAAAAATAAACCAGCAAAATACCTTTTATTAATTTATCCTAATTATTTATATGGATATAGCACCTGTCACATTTTTGGCAGACATTAGTATCTTCACTGTACTAAACACTACACAACTATTTTAATTCGAAGGATGAAAATCATAGGTCTTATTTTAACTGTTAAAGAACATTGCAATAAGGTGCCATAACTAATGAAGTTAAATATGAGAGCATCTGTCCCACAATATATTTCTTCAACATTTTTCGCACTACCTTATTTCTTGCACACTTACTGTTCACTGTATGCACATCTCTAATTATTGCCTTACATACATGGCTTAGCTGACATTCCTTCTCTGCTGTGTATTCTTTACTTTAGAACAGTGCATTGCATTACCAAATCCTACAGATAGTCAAGTCATCTTCTGACAACTGGAGCATTGGAAAGCAGCTAGCAGATGTACCAGCCCTGTAGTCTGCCAGATTAAATTTTGTAAATACCAACCTGCTAATGCTCAAATTCCCAGTTTGATTTGAGATTAGTGAGATAGTTAGAGTCTATGCCAAAAACTTCCAGATGATCAGATCCTGTTCCCAAATTCTACCCCCTAGATACACAGAGCAGCACACAGAAAAAGGCTGAGAACAGCCAACAGCTGTGTGAGTTCTGACACGATGGACAGTGAAGAGTCTCAAAGTGTTTTCACTTTACTCTTTGATTATGCCTGCATCTGTGATCGCATTCTTATGTTAGTCAATACGTATGGAAGTCCCTGAAGGACATACTTTGGAAGAAGTAATTCCAGGCATGATGGTAATTTACTTGGCTTTACTCATGGATCAGAATTAATTCACGAAAGAAAGGTACAGGGGTCTTTGGAGACAATCAAGTCACAACAAACTGCATTGTGCTGCCTCTCTCTGAAATGAAACACTGTCCTATAAAAGGAAAGGGAGATGATGGTACTCACCTTACATCCCTCACAAGCACTGACCCCATAGTGATATCCGGATGACTTGTCTTGACAGACAAAACACGGCTTGTAAACACGAGGGGGTGGAAGTGGTGAAGGAGGGCTCGGAACAAGTTCCTCAGAACTGGTCCTCTGAGTTTCAACTGCTACAAAAGAAAAAAGAAGTAACTGAATGTTTCATGAATGAATTTTAAATAACTGATTATTTACTGTATTATAACTATCAAACTATAATAAACATTCATTTGTCTTTCCTAGCAAAATTTAAGGGGAACTAAAGTAAGGCAAGTAATGACAGGACTACATATTATAGCCTCAGAAGTGTATCTTAAAAGTATCCAATCATTTTTCATGATCCAGCAACTCACCACCACAAAAGCTTCAGCTCACTGCAGATACAGAGCTTGCACCTCTTACCAGGCTCCAAAAATACAAATTTTCTAGTTTTAGTCTACTGAATTGTGTGTGATCCATGTGTGCATGCTGGATATCAGGAAACTGGCATGTACCCTTCCAATCGGTATCGAATCTTGGGAGAGGTCTTATATCATCACTTGCCTTCTTCTACAAAAGGTAACACTTCCAATGTGCAATTCTGCCACAGCAGGATAGCAGCATGCATCAGGACACATATAAAGAGATAAAGGACTAAGTGTAATAACTGAAGTGAAAATTGCCTGATTTGTCTTTTTTTTCTTTAAACCAGCACAACCCAGCAAAACATCCTTACTAACCTTAGGATTTGTAACATCAGGAAACCTCTCTGAGAAAGCGCTACTTACACACTACAACCCCACATTCCTTTACTGCCTTAATATTTCTACACGGTCATTTGTTTTGAACCTGATGAAAAGCCGCTTTTCCCTTTCAAGGAAAGGACATGAAAGCTCTACAATGCAAGATAAGACATGCGAACTACATCTTTCCAAACATCTGCATTAGTTTTCTGTGATATCCTGTCATCATTCGTCACTTTTATTGTAGATGTACAATACATTTCCATGTTTCACCTAGCAGTCTGCTGCTTCTCAGATAAATCCCTCTAACTTTTCAACAGATATACAGAAATGACAAGATCTGTGAACTCAGATCTATCCAGAAATATTAGGCACTACCAGCAGAGCTAAATCTCAAGACTACTACAGCAGGCCCTAAAGAACATTGCTCAACGGAAAAATCTTAGACAAGATTTACCGACCACGATTTTTTCAGATTACAAAGATGATACATTTGTATTAAACTCATGATTCATCGTCAACTCATGTTCTGCAGAATTCACAGAGGGCATCATGAAGCACGATGCAACCTCTGATTACTTGTGAGAGAAGGGCCCCTTTCTGCCATTTTTACTATGGTTAAGCTAGCAGCAACTTCAAAGATGGATATTCCTTGAGAAGAAAAGAAATGCTCGAGTGACATGTTAGAGGCTGTATTTTAAGCAAAGAAAAAAAAGTATCTTTCAAACAGGAACAATTTATACATCTCACAATAAGGAGGCTGTGAAAAAAAAACAAGCGAAAAAACTCAGAAAAGTAAAATAACGTAGCTCCATAAATTGAGACATGAAGACAATTCTAGACCTCTACTTTTTTCAGCATTAAATACACTGAACCTTGGCAAACCTGCAGATTCCTACTGCACAAAAACTTTGACGAAATTTTTTCTTAACGAAAACACAGATGAGAACAATCATTTCTTTTCAACAGTAATTTTTGGTATTAAAGAGAGCTAGAGAGTTCTGTTATTGATCTCTGCGCAGCCATCCTGCTTGAATCAATAATCTATTAGTACTTTTAAAATAAAGTTAAATTCATCAAATGCCCTTGAGAGGCCTCAAACATTCCTCGCCTTATTTCATGCTCGTACATGAATTATGGTAGCTTCCAATCAGTCTAAGGAATGGTAAAATTTTAGCTTTAAAACTCTAATACCAGAAGACAATGTGTTTTGTATTAGCTCATTCAGCTCTCCCAGTCCATCTGAAAGGCAGGTTTTAGGCTCCCCAGGCAAAACAAGGTTGTTATTCAATAAAACAACTGCACTCCTGCAATCCTTCTGCGAGTTCAGTTTGGGGAAAGCAATCTTTGAGGGGTAATACTGATACACTTCTGCTTTTTCCATGATTTCATGCTAAACAAGGACCAGCTTGTAGCAGTGTTTGAGCCATGGACCATATGTAGCAGAGAGGTCCGTCAGGCACTGGCCAAGCTCCAGCAACTTGCGATAACCGTAGAGATTAAGCTACCAGTTCAGTTAATAAACACACAACATAGTCCGCAATTGAAGAGCTGAAGGTGCTGCTAGAGAATTCTTTTCTAGAAGATTTAAAAAGGAAAGAGCCATTGTAAACCAGAGGATGCTCCCTTAAACTCCCACATATATGTGTGCCACTGAAAGGGCTTTAACCTATTCAATATAATACTTGCATCAACTGAACAACTACCATGAGAGTTAGATTTTTTTAATTTCTTTTTGTAAGAAGCCCCTATTTGGGAACATTAATTTCTGATCACAGGCAAAACGTACAGTTTTCTGGAGAAGTCCTGAACTCAGGTTACACATGCTCAACTCTTTATCCAGCTTCTGACTTACTATTCTTCCCCGGATTTAGACTTTTTAACTCTTTATTTGAAAATTTATATACTGCCAGCATGGAAGCATAGAAATCCAGTGCAGGCATCAGCAGCAATTCATGCTCAGCAAGTATAAAGCATTATTTCTATATCATGTTGGTGGCTAGGGGTCACACGACAGCAGAACCCGCTTTCTTCTATGCATGTCTGCACATCCAACGTGGGAAAAAAAGAAAGGATGGGGGCAGGTAGCTCACATTTCCAGGAGAGGTATTTTTTAAGAAGTCTTAGGATTTTAGGAAGAATTTAAGGGGGGGGGGGGGGCAGAGAGAAAACGGCAACTTCTTTCCATGACCTGCTGTCTTGTCCTGCAGGATGTGACACTTCAGGGTCCCTACTCACCTGAGAAAACAGAGCCTCAGTGTTGTCACCCAACAACTGAATGCAGCTTAAGCACACAGAGACTTAAACAATCGGTCACCTCACAATTCCTAAGATGTCTGAAATATTTCTAAAGGTTAGATAAAGCAGCAGATAAGATCTTTAAAAGCACAGCATGCTTTGTGAGAGCTAATTTACTGCCAGCTAAACCGTGTTGACAGACGGAGGAGGTATTTTACTTTGTGACCATCTAGAAGCAGGCAGGCACTAGGAAATGCCTTGAGTTTTGCTAGAAACTTAGATTAAGCTTGCATGTTAATGCATACTTTGGGCAGTTGAGTCTTAAAAGAATAAGAAGTTGTAAAGCAAATGGCATTTCCTGGATAGCCTCAAGGGAATTTCAAATACTGAGCTCAGGGTCCCTGGTGGGAAGCAGCAATTTCAGCTAATTAGGGTGAATAGCAAAGTGTTGCATTTGGTCAAAACATTCTGTTAACCCTCATTTTTGTTGGCACCAACCAGAGTCTGGATTTTTTGCTGCTTTGTGTGTGTGTGTGTGTGTGTGTGAATTCACTGCAGGAGTGCAAGGCACGCAGCTCACATACATTAGGCAGAAAGTCAAAGGAAACGCCAAAGTTCAACTAAAGTACAAGTAATTAGAACCAGATTCTCTGCTGCTTATATGTGTGCATTTGATTGTAGAAGTTATTTATAAGCCTCCAAACATTTGAAAAAATAACTATATACTGTAGATCATTTAATTTTTATGTCTCGTCTGGAAAAAAAGTCTGCTTTTAATCATCTTCCAGGAAAGAGCCAGGAACTGGAAAAGTGGGTTTCAATTGTTTCAATACAAATTTCTCTCTTTCATGTGCCACATAAAACTATACTATAAAATTAAATCCAAAATATCATTGACTCAGCTCTCCCATCCACTTTTTTTTTTCTTTTTTAATAAAAAACTTCTTTGAATTTGTCATGCTTAAATAGTTTGCATTGTTCTGAGAGTTTGGTTTTTGGTTTAAAATTGTAGTTTGGAAGACAGACAAGGAGAGAGGAGAAAAAAAAAGGAGTGAGAGTGAAAGAAAACATTATGGTGGAGACTTGCCAGCCTTGACTTAGTAACCTGGCCATGACCCTCCAGTGAGTGTGTGTTTGACCGGGTCACATATGACTCTGGCTGCATACTGTTGCTCGGTTATAAGTCCCAGATATTTTTACCATATATACAACAGGTGGGGATCACAGACAACATAAAGAGGAAAATTAAGTCTTCTCTTTTGCAAAGACTCTAATTTTCTCCCTTGCAAAGAAAACAACACAAAGTAAAGAACTCGTGCTGCTATTTCACGTATTGGCACTTGCTGTGCTGGCTCGCTGTTCTACCCAGAGGTTGGTGGCATGGAGGTAGAGCGGGCTGAGGGCAGGAAGACAGAGGAAAAGGCTCATGGGAAGCCATGTGCAAATGTTAATCAATGCAGAATGAAAAGTCACCACTATCAAAAGTCCTTCCTCATAGAGCTGGGTACGCATCGAGGTTCAGGAGGGAATGCTGCTTATTTCGAGAGAACACAACACACCTGGATTAAAACACAGGCTGCCACAATAACTCCAGATTGAGATACTATTATCCAGATTTTCAGAAATACTTAATGAAGTATGTTTTCCACATTTTAGGGTTTCTTTTTTATTATTTGTATCTTGTTTGCTGCACACATCTGCCTTAATGCCATGACATTAAATATAAGTTATTCTATTTTAATTCTTCATTACAATATTGCCAGTAATAATGAAGTCATAGTTCATCTCTACAAGACCATCTCAGCCTTAAAAAACCAAGGTGGTATTTGGGCTGAAAGCAAAAAAAACCTCTCAAGTCTTCAGGTTTGCTTTTAGTCTGAAAAGGGGCATTCCACTTTCAACATGAACATCAGAAGACGAAACTTCATGACCTGGTTTCTGCTTGAGGGTGCCCAACTCAAACTCCTGTTATTTTAAAAGCTCAAAGAGTATCCCATGGGTTTTTGCTATGTGCCGCTTGGGATTTCTAGAGTATGATTGAAATCACAACAGAAGTAGCAAGAAGTAGAGGTTATGGAGCTCGAAGACCAATCTGCAAAGTCTTACTAATGGGAAACTGCACACAAGGTCACCCAAAAGGTGCCTCAGACCAGGTCATTTTAAGTGTCATGCCTAGGGCACAGGCTGCTGCTGCCAATAGCTATCTTGGACAAGGTGCAAGCCCCAATAGGCATAGCTGAGTTGGCAGAAGCCTCTAAAGCCAAAGTGCTTTTGCTGTTACAACTCTTGTCAGTTAGAGAGTGATATGGACAGCTGGCTTCTGTCCCGTCACATCTGGGAGAAGAGGGGTCCTGCTGAACTCTGCCCTCTGCCTTGTGAGTACAAGCAGCAGTTAAGCACACTCTCTGCTCTGATATCCTTACCCTAATGAAGTTCCAAGTACAAATTTGGCCATTGCTTCACTGCAGGCAGACATACCATCAGGACAGTGTTTTCTTCCCTCACCCTTTCACATCTCATGTATTTATACAGTACAGTATTTTGGGCAGGGTCTCAGAATATGCTGTACAGTAACCAACACTGCAGGACCTTCAAGTACTTCTCCAACAAAAATAATGGTAATGATCATGATCCTGCCAAGTCAAAATGGATTTTAAAGAATAAACCTTGAAAGGCCTCCATAACCTTGAAGGGAGCTATTACTTGCAAAGCAAGTCCTCAGAGTGCTTTTATTTTAACTATTTCAGTATTTCAGTGTTAAAAACACAGACTAACTTTGACGGATGTGTCTTAAAAAAAGGGAACTTCTTCATATTCAGCAAATGTGCTCGCTGTGTATGTACCAAGTTGTACTTGCCAACTAGAATGGCAAAAGTGTTTACACTTGACTGTTGAATCTCCTTCAATTTAGAACTGGAAGAGAGCGAGCTGTATCATACTCCTTTGTGCCTTTCATCAACAAAATTGCCAAGTTTCAATTGCAAATCTTTAACGTTATCCAGCAGAGTCATGTAACATAAGTCAGCAGAGTCAGTGGATACTGATCTTGGTTATACAATAGGAGTATAGCCCTTTGAAACCTTTATATCAGGTGACTAAGGCCAAGAAATAAAGTTCAGCATCCTACTACCAATACAAAAGAGCTATCCAGATTTTTGTGCAGTAAATCAGAAGACAACAGCATCTATCTTTTGGTTATACTTCTATTCTAGTCTCACAACACAATTTCTTTTCCTTAGCAGAATGACTTCTTCATTCTTTATTATTCCCCCAACTATCCTTTATTGATTGCCCAGTGAAGGGTGGGGATCCTTCTATAAGACACTTTTTCATTATGCCACAATCTGGCCTCTTAATGAATCCATTTCTTAAAGTATGCAAATTCAGTTTCCTGACTTCACAGTGCCATTTATTAAGGCAGCCAAGGGTCCCCACCTGCCAGCACATCTTCCCTAGGGACATTACTGGGCAGATCACAGACACTCTGAGCGACTCTCCCAGGCCCCATTACACAGCACTGCTGGCAGCGCTTCTGGTCCTGCCATATTTAACAGCATGAAAGATCCTGCTCTATTCCACCTATCTGATCTACAAGCATGGTTCCTGTTATTCCAGTATGTGAATAACCCATGACCATTCATATTTTTATCTTGTAACACTTAAGTTAGATAAGGGAAAAGCTATTTTTTTAACTTTACAGATGGGAAACAGAAGCACTGACAGTCTAAGAGCTTGATTCGCTTGGTTTTAAATTCCTAGAAAACTGCAAGCAGAACCCAACTGGGATTTTCAACGGCAACCGAAAACCTAGCAGTAGCTCTAGCAGCATTTTCCAAACATGGCCTTGTGTGTCTTGCCCCAGGTTACACATGGGATACACGACAGACCAGGGAATTCAGTTAAGTCTGTGCTCAATCCCTCTAATACAGAGGCTCCAAAGCACCTCTAAGTCTGTGTGTGCATCCTGCTCACCTGCGGGCTGCAAGGCTGGCCAAGGGTGCCTTCTACCCTGGAGAGCCACCCCTGCTGCTGGCAGGGAACTTGGGAGAGATGATGAAAGGCTTGTCTTCATTGTCTGATCTGCATGTCCAGCTAAGAAACTTTCTGTAAGACTACCCCACCATAGACACAATTACATAGGAATGTCCTGGCAGAAACTGATCTGCCCTGAAGAGAAGTCCCACATTCTCTTCTGAAGGCAACTAAACAGCAGCCACACACATGGATACTGCCTTCCACAAAGGCACAAGAAACATCAGAGGCTGCCACAAATGCCTCTACTCTTGACTATACTGCCCAAGCCAACATCAGCCTTACATTAATATTTACTCATATTTACTGTGAGGGTGGTGGGGCACTGGCACAGGGTGCCCAGAGAAGCTGTGACTGCCCCATCCTTGGCAGTGTTCAAGGCAAGGTGGGGCCTGGAGCAACCTGGTCTAGTGGAAGGTGTACCTGCCATGGCTGGAACTAGATATTTTTAAGGTCTCTTCCAACCCAAACCATTCTATGATTTAGCCTGAATATACCAGGCTAGTCTTACATATTGAGTACATATGATCTGGAAGTCACCAGTATGCCCCAACCATGTCTTTCTGTCTGAAAACACCCTAAAACCTTTTTTTCGGAAGCTGCTGCATCATTTTGTTGTGTCCCACATGTATTCCAGTGGGAAGCCATCACTGCAGCCTTTGGCGTTTCTCCTAGTAAAGCCAGGACTTCTGCTAACTACATACGCTACACACATATTTACTACAGCTAGCAGTAAAGGGCAATGAGAAGGCTGCTGCCACTCTGTAGGTTTGCAATGCCTAGTTCTCAAGTTCCAACTCCACTATCCCTGGAGATTCGTGTTCACATTACCTTTTCAAAGAAAATTATACTGTTTTTCAGGTTGAGGTTTGGGGTTTTTCTTATAGCTATATCAGCAAAGCAGTCCTACATTTGATTTTATGTATCCATGTAGCCTGAGATGCATTTACACCTGAGCAAACGTAGAAGGCAGAAAGCTTGTCAGGATTAATTATATCAGGGACAGGAACTGCATCTGGTTATACCTGTGTTACTCTCAGGACAGCGAGACTTAATGACGCGCTAGTAACTGAGAACAAGAGCGCCTTGCACTAAATAAATGGCCAAGCAGACACCATGAGGGAGACAGGGTGAAAGTAAGTGTACAGACAAGATGGCCTGAGGGTTTGGCAGGCACGGCGGAGTTTACAGGGCAGCAGCTCATCACTTTGGATTAGGAGCCTTGGTTCAAAATGAAAAAGAAAACATGTTAAATGAAAAAAATAAATCGTACGGAAAACTGAAGAAAAACATCCGAAAGATGCTAGCTCTATAGTTTTTTCAGGTCGGTGATTTTCTGCCTGGCCACTGGAAAACTGCAGCAGTGAAAATTACACACTACTGCAAAACTGGAAAATAGGATCTTTTATACATATATATATATACACACATATATATATATAAATTGTATGATCATCTGCAAGGAGGTAGATTTTCCTCTGAAAATGAACTTGCCTTACAATTTGGGACCTGTTTCTTTACCAGTGAATTCCCAAGGTCAGACCCTTATCTGGAGTAAAGTGGCATAGGCAAAGCAGCAATGCCTATGTAGAGAGGATGAGAACGCAGGCCTATTTATGAAAATTGAGCCTGTATCTGTGGCATATTGATACAAATTCAGCATGTTTTCCTCACACGATCAAAAATAAGAAAAAAAGGCACACTGTGAGGGACAAACCACTTAAAATAAAAGGGGCCTGATTATTTTCTCAGATTTTACAGTTTCGTCACGCCACCAATTCCAAGAAAGACTCTTGACTTCTAAACATAAATAGGAGAAAACGCAGCTCAAGTATCTTAAATAATAAATAACAAATGCAAGGGAAATGAAGTAGTGACTATAATCTTCACACATATCCAAATATTTTACTAAGTCATAAAGTCTCCATGTGTAGTTGTTAAATGTTTTATAGCGTTTGAGGACTTTTATCATCAAATCTTTTCAAGCATCAAACGCAAAATAGAATAATTCAGAGTATTATATAAAACGATGATTTTATTCTTCAAACCTCATCTCCTATCCAAGTTAGTATCAGTTTTCAGTATTACTATGTCTGCCAAATAAATTTTTTATTTCCTATATATTCAACATGTTCTTATGACAGCATCCATCATGACTTTCTGCTGTGGCTTAAATCCAGCAAGAAAATGAGTGTTTTAATATCTCTAATAATGTAATACTATTACACAGTGGTTCAGTATCACATGGACAAAATAAAACTGTTGTGCTCTACTTGGAAATGCAGTAAAACTGATCTGCTGTGTAATATTTTACATATTTTATTTCTCAAACTTTAGGACCATTGATTCAGAACATTTTGATCTTTAGGTGTTTTTAAATCTTAAAATTAATAGATTGACTCAACAAGAGCCAATTCAGTGATCAAAACTACTTCAAGTGAGTATAGTAGCAGTTAAAATGCTTATCATCCCAATTAATTTGTATTATAGCCATACTGCTGGATATTACTAATTGATTTATATACCCTCCTTTCTATACCCATTTACAAGGACAATTATGAACTCCATCACATATGTTTAAATGGGTTACATTACAATAATATCTAGAAACTAGACTGCTGAGCTTAAAATCTTTAAGAACAGGTGAATTCTTCATTAATGGGTATGCTATCAATCCACTGCAAATGGCCTATAACCTTTAAGGTGGTACATGATACTAATATTTCACTTTTCATGGGCAGTTTGGGGCTGACTCCAATGATGAGCTCCACCGCTCTTTTTAATTGTTTTTAAAATTGCATATTATATGCAGCAATAAGCACAAATTAGTATTATACCATCCATGCTTTCTGCAAGGCATGGTTTCTATAAACAAGTTCAAATGCATACATCTGTAAATAATAAGTATGCTGAATTTAATGAATAAGGGTACTAAAAGAAATTGAACAGTAGGGGATCAGCAATTAGACTAACTGCCCATTTTATTAAAAATGTATTGTTTCCAGCTTTTGCCTTAGAAGGCTTTTATTGCTCTGCTAATTCTAAAATTTGATTTCCTTAGAAAAGGAGGTCTATCTCCTTATTTTATTTGACAGCCCCTTGTCACACAGCCACTCACCTTTTTTACAAGGCAACAGGCAACTGTGAGGCTTTTTATCTCATTGCTCAGGATCTCACTCTCAGGCCCTCAACACAGACCTTGTTTTTGGCGTTAAACCACCCAGAGGTACAATTCCATGCCACAATGGAGCTGGGATGAAACCTGCTGAACCAGCAAATCCCAGGCAGCCACCCCTTGGCCTTTCCCAGAGGTTACCAATGCTCCAGTGGAGTGGGCAGAAAAGCATGTGTCCAGCTTCCCACTTATGCTGCTGCAAAACAAGGCCATTTACTGAAGCTGGCAAGGCTCAGGGCTGTGAAATGGAGCCATGAGTTATTCCTGCCGTGAAGCAGCAGCCTCCTGCAGGCTGATAGGGCAACGCGTAGAAGGGCAACTAAGAGAAGCAAAGGTAGATCCTTAAACCAAGCAGGTATTTCAGTACACATCCCCCATGCCCTTAACGCTATTGCATTGCACTTCTGGGGTACCTCTGCTTGTATATAGATGTTTTCACATCCACGTAGCTTACTACTTGAGTAAGAATCAAAACTAATCTTTACTCTAGCCTAATTGCACCCACATTACTGTACTGCTGCAACTGTGGAGGTATAATTAAAACAATACATTATTTACATTTAGACATGACATAACAGGAAAGAATGGCTTTCATCACTTGAGCTTATCTGCAACTAGAAGGGCAGTCAAACCGAAACTTAACCTTTCTGACATGCTCCAGCACACACACACGAGCAACATCTGAGACCAAAACAGTGACAAACGCTGTCCTCAAAACTCCTCAGCATGCCAGATCAGGACAGTGCATTATTAAGAGCAGCTCACCTCAACATTTCTGATGCTAGCGTAGGAAATTCAAGCTTATGGAATATTTAAGAGCTGAGCATCATTGGTATCTTCTGAGGGGACAAATAAAATACACAGTTTAGCAAGTGTAATGCTTGCCTGAGCAGAATTTACTGTTTCTGAATTGAATACCTGCCAGACAGAAGATGGTAACACAGTGTGGAAGGTACTATGAAAAACTGACACACCTCTGGATTTTCTCTCCTTGTAATTCAGAGTTCTTGTCACTGAGTTTACGTAAATGTTTTTTACATATATATATATATTTAATAGGTGCATTTTAGTTTCCACCAGTGCAGTCAAACTGGCAAACATCCCTCTGCCCCTTGCACAACCCATGCAGCAGAACCTGGATGCTGAAAAGGAGTTCAGTGTCCTAAAGCCAAGCAGTAGCAACACTGTGACTGTGGCTCAGAGCACACCTCTGCTTCCTGCCTAGAAGCACAAAGATCTATAAAACATGACATTCACAAGAGACTGAAGATAGGATGAGTACCGTGACTGCAGAGCACATTTCCTGATATTCTGTTCTCCTATTCTCTACCTGCAGTGAATTTTCTTATTAAACCCTTGGAGTGAGGAATGCTCACAATTTTACCTGTATACCGTCTGTCGGTACACTGTAAGCAAACACATACACGCTAGCAGTACTTTGAATTCACCTGGTCTTATTCAATCCCTAGTTTATCAGTGACTTGGGGTTTTTTTTGCTCAGCTAAACTGATCACAACTGACTGCAATATCCCAGTCTTACAAACAGGGAAAATATCAACTGTATTTTATACAGAATATGGCAAAAAGGAAGTACTTTATTTCCCAAGAACTGGACAAGCAGCCTTCAGTCCTGAGACCTGATGTCCCAAGAAACTTAAGTCAAAGCTTACGCTTGAAAAAAGGAAACAACTGTTTTCAAGTGAGATTCAATTCCAGATGATCTACGACTAAAGCTACCATGTTTTAGTAATTTTAAAATGTCTGTATCATGATTATCCAATATCACACATAGGCATATAAGTATGTTTCACAAAACAGTGTCCATTTTATGGAATTAGTAAAATATAATGTTATGGGGCTGTTAGTTAGAAATAATTGGTTTTTTAGTATTTGCACAAGTCTGACAACTGTACAGCAGCATGTAATTGCCCAAAACTGTAATATACCTAGGTAAGCTTTCCACAGAGTATGTTTGGTATGCCTTCCTTTACTTCCTTTTCTAAGGTCTGATCCTGTCATTAAAGGGACCTCTTGGAAATCCTGGGAAATCTTTTCCCACACTTTAGCCCATCAGATATAACAAGTCTGTCATCCAAAGATGACAACCTATAGTAATTAAAAAGAGTAACCTAAGAACTCAAGAAATGCTCTCTAAGAATACCCACCTCTGACCAATTTACGCTAGGACCAGTCTCAATGGGCAATTCCAGTACAGCGGGACACGGCACATTTTGGAAAGCTCTCACATCACCGAGGCAGGAAGGACATCCCACTGTTTGCTGGCACCCCTGGCATTTGCAAAGCAGTTTGCCCGATCACTGCCTTCTATTGTTTCCTGAGATAAGCAGGGCCCCAGTGAACAATTAAAGCTTTCAATAAATAATCTGTAAGCACATTCATTTGATTTACTGTTATTTGATACAGCAGTTAGTTTCAATGGGGCAGTTACTATTGATCACATAAAGTACTACAGACAAACATGAAACACTTCCAGAACTCCATGGATTATCACTCTTTATCTGCCACTAATCTGCGTTACTTGTAATGGTTGTGAAATTTAAAATCAATAACAACAATTAGCGTTCTGTATACTTGCAGGAATGAATCATGTGAAATACATTTTGTTACAAAAATGAAAGGCTGAAGAGCTTGCAAACATAAAAGGCTTTTGCAAGTAGGAAATTCTAAAATAATTTATCCTGGTATTATAAAGCATCCAATAATGGGGGTAAAGAAAAGGAAAAAAAATACAGGTATTTTAAATGCACCTGAAAGCATACACACAATTATAAAAAGGGATTGATAAGATTTCCATAATAAATCAAAGAGATTTCAGAGTACAACTTTCAACTAAGCTGGTGACAAAAAGGCACCAAAGTTTTCCTTAGAAAATTCCACTGCAAGACCTACAATTTCATACTTGCTCGATCTCTACAGCAGTTTTGGGATGGTAACAACTGCAGGATTTGCTCCTATGTAGGGGAACTGGACACAGGAGAAGGTCTGACTCCTCTTCCCACTAGCTTTTATTGGAGAGTCTATTACCAGGAAAAAAAAAAAAAAAGCATCTAAATGTAAGAAATGAAAGCAAAGTGAAATTAATAGAGCTGGAAACTGATTGTAAACGATGTATGTTGAAAAACACCTTTCTCAGCTTCAAAGTCATATAAACTACTTGTGAATCTAATGAAATGCATGGAAATAACAGTATTTTGAGATCTTTGTTAGAGTAATAATTCTAGATAATTAAAATGCAAAGCAATAAGAGAAATGTTTTATCATTAAACTGTAACCAGAGCTCTGTGTGAAATCATCCATTCAGAAGACTTTGTTTTTCATCAATTATTTGTTATTTATCTGATGTAAATATAAGAAGCCCTAATTAAAATGTATGACTCCTCATGCAGCTTCTTGTCATTAAGACCAATGAAAGCATTCTGAAGACCATAATGAAATAATTATGTTTGCCTTTAAGAATCCTCTTCAACAACACATGGCAGTACTACACTAAATTAAAACATCAGGAACTAAATTTCTCTTGCATCTATTTCCATTTTCACTAATTATACCCCCGAGCTTTCCAATAGACCAGGCCCTAAAATTCTTTTGAAGCTGAAACAGCCTAAGGAACAGCAGCCTTTTCATAGTAATGGACTTTGATGAAGAAACAAAGGTAATGCAGCCCTGGAAGCATTAATATTTCAAAAAGAGTTATCATGTGAAAATACGTGTTTATATGAAAAACGGGGAAAAGATTGTCGGCAAAGAGCCAAATATGTGTTGCAGGGAAACCGATACTCTGATTTAATCTCGTTTAATTGCGTCATTCTTCCTCACCTCTTTTCGTCAGAGTAGATTCTTGTTCTTGCACAGAAATTAAGGTTAGCAGAAGCGAAACAGAGTGTCACTGGGCAGTATCAGTGTATCATGCTGTAACCAAGCTTTGCTTTCACATTCTGGTAAAGGTGAAAATAGGCCCTGTGAACAATTGCAGCGCTCATACGAGACTTCATTTCAGGGAGAGGGGTGCAGCTATTTTCCCAAACCACCTCCAGACATGCAGTACTTCCTAACAGATAGCTTGTGCTTCAATCATGAAGTCTTGCAGGACCTCTCCAAAACACAGAGAAAGGAAAGGATTCAGATAAGGGGGGCAAAAAAAATCCAAAACAAAACAAAAACCACAGAAGGATATGAGTCAGCTCTGACTTCTTCCGGGCAGCCAAAGGCTTCCTTCTGAAACTTTGGAGGGATCATGGATCCTTCTTGGCGTGGTCTCAGAGAAGTGAATGTGGCAATACATGCATACCTAACCTGCATAGCATGCGATGCCATGTGCAACTAGAAAAACACAGAATATGCTCTCTAAAAGGAGAGAGAAAGGCTAAGCTTCACTGGGGATGAGGACTAGGGAGAAGTATGTTCTTCTGTTAGCTCCTTCATCAAAGATACTTTGAAGAAGTATCTGAAAGACACAGGAGATTTGCCATTTGTTCTGCATTCTACATCTTAATGTTCAAAGTCTGGGTGAAACAGACGGATCTTTGAGAAAGACTGGTTTCCAAGACTTTCAGACAGCCACTGAGGAGGATTTGACATATAACCTGATCCAGTAACTACTAAAATTTCTTCCTTGAATGAAAAGAGGAAGCCCAAACAGCAAAGCAATGCAAAGGAATACTCTGAAAGATGGGGGTGGGAAGAAAAATCTCCTCAGACCAAAAGCTGAAAGACGGATGTATGAACAACTACTTAAAAAAACCCAACCAACCTTCCCCTCAGGACCTTATCTTAACAATGAGAAAGGTCACACATGCCTGACTTTTTTAGCCAGCCCTTTGACTTGTGCCCCAAGCCAAAAATGCATATTGGTGGATCAGTGCTCTTCGCTAGGAAGGGAAGGTTTGTAAAGGATTAGGGCAACCTAGAGAGCTGTGCAAAAAAGCCCCAGAGAGTAGACGTTTGGGGTGCACAGGCATTTCCCTGCACCTGAACCAGGGTCCTGGGGAAAGCATTTATCTGCGGATCAGCTGCCTCGGCGGCTGCAGCCCCTGCCAAAGGAAGGTTTGGGCAGGTATCGCCAGATGGCACTGTGACACAGTTTCCTAGCTCCTTTTCCTTGGTGTGCGAGTGAACGGTCAATGTTGGAAAGACGGGCAACGCTGGGATTTTGGGTACAAGGTGTGGAATTAAAAAGGCACTCGGCAGATCCAGAGAGGCGAGCTGCAGAGGAGCCCGCTCCCTGTCCTGGGCTCCAAGACCCCTGAAAGCCAGGGGTACAGCTGCAGTGTGCCTCAACAGCTCTATCCCAGATCAGGATTTGTGAAGAAGCAAAACATCTAAAGCAAATCAAATGCTGCTACCTCCATGTATCATGCAGAGACCTGGGAATCCTCGTGGTGCTGGTCATCAGCTGGCAGAGGAGGGATTCTGGTACAAGACCAGAAAGATGACAGCGAAGTCTCGTGCGCAACGAGGAGACACACACTTCTATGCGATGTGCTGCTGTGCAGCCAACTTGGCAGAAAGGACCACTCGAGTGGCGTAATGGCCAATGACCACTCAACCTCAAGCTGCATTCAGATTTAAAAATCATAGGATTTGAGAGATTTTTTGTTACTTGACTGTTGTTTGGATGTGTGTGTGTGTGTTTTCGTGTTGTTTTTTGTGTGTTTTGGGTTTTATTGTTATTTAAGTTTTTAAAAATTTTATTTTAATGGAACCACTCCTGCCACTGTTTCTATGTTACAGGCACAAATGGCTTCCCAGGATTGAAGCACCCTCTGAAGGAATTCTGAGTTAAATCAACCTGTGGTAGTTTTCTCTGGTTGGTGCAACACTGGCAACTTGTTTAATTGCTCCACACCTCTGCTATGTATCTTTAAAAGGAGAATGACACTTCTTTATTTCTAAGAAGAAACATTGCATGCTCATTGCGCTGAACATCCAGCGCAAGGGCATGAGCTTTTACTGGTATTTCATATAAGTACTGGTAAATACATAACATTAAAGGCTCACTCATACAATTACTCTGTGTCCAAAACGCTTATTAAAACCCAGGGTGGAGGGCTGAGTGCATTTAAGTGCTTTTGTCTAAAAGACAAAAATATACTTGATTTGTCATTTTATTGTTCAAAGAGCCTTGCTAAAAATACAATATGAGCCTAGAGAAAAATATTATGGTTCAATGGAAAGAGATCCTCCAAATGACTAAAAGAAACTAAGCTCTGCTAAAAAAATCTCTTTGTTGCCAGACATTTCTCTGCTCTTTTTCTTAGGGGATGCACTTAGAGGGTAAAATGTAAGTCACTGGAAGTGCATAAAGCGGAAATCCCTCCAAACTATGGATGGACTTTAACACCATGCCCTTAGTGGTGAAGATCCAGAACACTCTGAGAATTTATAAATACTCATTCAAGCTTTAACCTGTTAAAGCTATACAAGTGTCACTTGCATGTGTATATTTAACTTACATAGCTTTGCAATATTCAGTTTATATATGGTATAAGCATGGGGAAGAAAAATCACCTTGTCCGAGGGGAACAAAGGTGTATTATACACTCTGTGTCCAAGATTCTTTACACAGACTTGCTGGATTATATTTCCATCTCTCTTAACAACAGTACTTGAAGAAACTGTAAGGCTCAAACAGGACGCTAAAAGAAAGAGGGGTCAGTTATATAAGGGCTGGCATTAGTTTGCTAAAAAGCTTTTTTCCTACCCACTCCTAAATAAAAGGACAAAGAAGTGAACATTGTGGGAATGTGTTTCCAAACCACATGATATCCTTATCAGATTGTCATGTACAAGGGAGGTTCTCACACAGGGACCCCATGCTGGTGAGCTGCTGTGAGCTGCCCCGTCATATGATGCAAGCTCTCCGCTCCTATTCAGATTACTAAAGCAAGCTGAAGGAAGCTAGATTTTTCCCTCTTTTCTCCTCCTCAAAATAAGCACAATGCACAGTGACTACAATCATATTAATCTGCTGCCACTGGGAATCAATCCTGAGCAGCTGTTAATGATGAGAGAGTATATGAAGAGATAATTTTGCTATTAAAATCTATACTACCACAAGTTTGAAACCACTCAGATAAATAAGTGATGAGTGGACTTTAACGCAAGGAAGCAAACTGAGAATCAGGGAAATCTGAGGCAGACAAAATACAGGGACAAAACCTCGGCTGACTTGTAAATTTATAGAAAGAGTGATGTTTTCATAAGCAAGTCCTACTTTGCCTTATAAGTGTCTCTATTTCCACTGTTAATGTTCTGAACTCTGTCATTTAATTACTTTTTCATTCAGCTTGGGGGAAGTGGGGAAGTCCTTTAAAAATTTTTAACATTAAATGAAGGTTCTAAATAGCATTTGGTCGTTTCAATATGTTGCCTGTTTTTTAAAGTGCTGAAGGAGCTCCTAGATGCTCAGCATATTTGGAAATGAAGCCATGAAATGTGGATTTAGGATGCTAACTTTAGGCTACTGTTTCTGACATTCTTAACTTTAGAAACGTATTTGCTCATGCAAAGACAGATAATAAAATCCCAAACCTTAGGTTATGTTTAAAGAGACAATTTAAACCCCACGTTTTTGGTTGAAAGTTGTTTGCTGATTGCAATTAAGAGGAACAGCTAAGATTACTGTGACTAAAAAACTGCACAGAAGAATCATTTCCACATGATACCAGTTTGTTTATTTTGTACCTAGAATATGGTTCTCATAAAAAGGCAGCAGCAGATGAAAGACATTACTCTTGGTTTGCCTGCTAGAAAATCCAGCTTTGCTGCCCTCCTGCCTATACCATTTCTTGCAGTACAGAGAAAATGATTATTCTGTTACTTTAGAATAGTTTTGAGCATTTTGTGGCTTGTATTTTCATGGTTCCATTTGGTTTGAAAGGGCTTGGATTTCAGCAAGAAGTGGCATGGGTCACAGTGCATGGGGACAGACTTCATGCACGTGAGCAAAGGTCAGAATCAATCATAGCTTTGTATTTCCAGGCCTATTACTTTTGGCAGTTTTCCCTGCCAGAAGGCGCTAAAATATTTGCTTCCCAAAAGGACTAAATATCAATAGGGGGCAGGAATATAATTAGCTTCTCAACCACACAGCAGTGAGAAATGAGGGAAACAGATCTTCTTGCCATAGCCACTTCACCATCTAAACGTTACATGCAACATTTTCAGCAAAAAAGTTGACAGATTTCACAGCACAGTGACTTGAAAAGGACAATAGGCCTATTTAGGCAATTATATTATGCAGGCTTTGTTATTAGGCAGCCCTGCTCAGTCCCAGAAAGTCTGGATAATCAAAAGTGTCCAAGTACAGGAAGGGGAAAAGTACAACCCCACCCTCCCACACAGCCGCTGCCAGGACCTCTGGATTTGAAGGGTAAAGTCTATTTACCGAAGCTCCTTGGCCATTTTATGCATCAACTGATATCCTTCCTCATGGGGCTGCACGCTATAGCCTAGCAAAGCTCTGGAAAGCCTTCTGAAACCACAGCTAATTTGGCCCCAGCTGCCCACCCCTGTAGATTTGCTGCTCGGAGGCTGCTGCCAGCCCCCTAAGGCAGAAACTGTGAGGGGGAGAGGGAAGCTCCCCCCTACTCGCACGCATACCAGCACTGGTCCTCATGGCCAAACAGATCTCACAACTCATCATAGCTGTGCTCTGCTTTTGAGGTCTCAATAGGATGGGGAACAGCGCAGCCGACCGCGGCAGACAGCAGTGCCGAGTACAATGTCCTTTTCACAACCCCACTCCCAAATCGAAATGCTGGCTGTGTAACACAGCCGCGCTTCATCGCCTGTGTAAAGGCCAGTATATAAATTAGACCTGAGCAAAAAGAGTCACTTGGGATGTTTAGGAGAGGTGGAAGCATAACCGCCAACCGGGGCACCTCTCTCTCCATAGAGCCTGGTGCAGACATGACACACACATGGTTAACGAAGACAGCTCAGCAGTAAGCAGGGATTTAGCTGGACGTGAGGATGACTAACTTCGCTGTCTGAAACATTATCTCTTTCTTTCAACTCCTTAACTTCACCATAACCCTCTTCGAGGCAAGGCAGCACCACGACAGCCTGGCTTTGTTTTGACAAGTTGCACCTTGGCTGCACAGACTCATTAGGCAAGCAGGGAGTCACCCAAAGATACATTGCTTTTCCTCCATGCCTACCCGCTCGGACTTCACCAGCAAACACCTCTCATCATTTCTGCCTGCTGGAGTTTTTGACAGTGGTGTACGTCCATTAGAGTTTTCCTGTGCCAGCAGCAGTTTTCCTGATACAGGCTGACTGTATCAGGGTCCACGCAGAGAATAGTGGTTCTCATTTCAACTACTCTGGAAGAAAACTATGCATTTTTTTTAAAGGAAGGGGATCAGAAATAAACTCTCCTCATCACATATTTCAGGGTATTAAGCTAAGAGTATAAAAATTTAAACAAAGACAGTATCCCTGAGCAAATCAGTCCTAGTGATTTAGCTGTAAGTTTATAGATGAACTTTAACGAAAATAGCCTGGTTCAAGCAGATCTTGCCTTCTGGGCACTAGCAAACACACCTGCAGCAATTTGATACTTGGGAATGCAGATTACAAGTTCTTCACTTCAAATTGTTTGGTTTTAAATTCAGAAAGATGAAAGAAAATTAAGTACTGAGCATTTTTTTTCTGTTGAGCACAGATGTTTCCAGTGCTTGCAGGGAACAAGAACCTGACCCAAACATTGCAATAATCCAGAATTCAGAAAGGAAAATGCACGCCTTCTAGAGTCAATCTTCACGAACTTTCTGAAAGTTAATACCTGCTAGATCCCCTCCAGGAAAACACTTCCCACCAAACTGAAGTAAGAACTGTATACTGTGCAAGCCTCGACATCCTATTATGTTCTGCTGCCATATCCATAACTTTTGCATTTATCAAATTTCTTATTCTTCTAAGTCTAACAACACGCGGTAGGGCAGTAGTTTTCTACTTGATATAATTAGCTGAAACACTACATGCTGCCAAACAAACTTACTCTTGTTTGGGGCCTGCTGATTGGGTTTTTTTTTCCTGTTTAATTAATGAAGACTAATGAAGATGTTTTTTAATAGGCTTTTCTAAGGCCAAATCACCAGTCTTTGCAGATCCTCTCCCATGGCCTGTCCTGTTCCCACTTCAGCAGTATTCAGTTAGCTCATGTTTCACCAAAAGTTACTAGTTTTCTCTCAGTATCTGTTGTTGCTGCACTATGAGGGAATAGAAAATTCTACGTTACTTAAAAAAAGTCTGAATTGTTCATTCTTGCAATATTTACTATTTTGTTGTCATAAGAACTATTCTTGTCCGATTTGATTACTGACCTGATTTTTATTTTATGAGAAAAGGTGTGAGAATGACTCGTGATTATAAGTGCAGTCGATTCTACTCTCATTTCTGAGTATTTCTTTGCATTTAACATTTCTTTGCAAATAAATAATTTCCTTTTAAATCCACAATATCTAATACCACATAAAACATACAGACACATGAGCACAAAACTGGGTATTTTTGTGTGTGCTCCTAACACATCTTGCAACATACAGTGGCTAACGTTTGCATTGCAAACCCATAGCAGGTTTTTCCTCCCACAGGCGGTAGGAAAAAAACGCCACGCAAGTTAAGGTTGTGTGCGTTGTGCCTTACCCTCTATTTTTACTTTGCAGACCCTCGTGGACTAGCAAATTCGTGATGCTGCAGGAGTGTGCTTGATTAGTGAATCATAATGGGATTAACATACTGAAGATGTACTGAAGCTGGAGACCTAAAGCATTCTGCCCGAACCCCTGCAACTGCCAGTTCTGCCAGCATCTGAGCTGAAACCCTGATGCTGTCTGGGATTGTTACTGGCCTGTTCAGAGTCTGTACTATCCATGTATTATTCCCTCAACAGCCATTTACCTTTTACTCTACAATCACATCTCTATCAAAGCAATATTTCTAAGGCCTAAAGCAATAGCTGCAGGTGTCCTGTTTTTATGGCAGAGCCAAAAATAAAACAACAAACTAGACCAAAAAACCTATCACATGTCTAACACTTTCAAAATTTGGCTACAATTACACAGAATTAAATTACAGAGGTCTTCATAAAAACAGAGAATCAGGAAACACTCAAGTTAACGTTAAACATTGCTATCTTCGTATTTACAAGCACTGGAGCAACCTTTAAACCATTAAAAGTTTTCTGCACCACAGAAATTCTGGTTTTGTCATTATTTTTATGAGATGCAAGATAAAATCTTACACGTTGAGAGAATTTTAGTGTTTTATAATCCACTTACATGTATTTACCCATACACATGAAGTGCTTACATTTTCATCAAAATTAAAGCCAAAGCTTCTTCTAGAAATCAAAGAGAATTATTCATTTGGACCTTAACTAAACTGCTTTTCCACATTTCTATACCATTAACTTTCACAGTTCAAATTACAGCCAATGTATTATGATTCAGGTTTCGGCCTGATTTTAAATTCCCATGCAGTGAAGATTAATCCTATTGCTTACAAAGTTACAAGACTGGATTCCTGAATGCATTTTCCTGTATTTTTTATTTACTCTTGTTAATACGAGTTCTTTGATTAACTAAACTTTGCTGTTATCAACACTTGTCTCTTATCACAGGCCCTAGGCAAATGACATATTTACCACTCATTCCATTCTGATAAGGGTAATCCTGTGTTTAACTTGCCCAAGAACAAGCACCATATATTTTGTTTTTAAGAATCCTGCTTCTAGGTATTAACAACATACAAGAGAATGAGCAGTGCATTTTGAAGCCAGAAGTTATTTAAAGAACATTTTGTGAACGTAAGCTTTTTAACAACAGCATATGCCTCCTACTCCAGGAAAGTTTATTTAATTCCAAGTTCTGCAATATCACCACTGAAGTTATACTAAAATTTAAACTATGGAAGGAGGAAAATACCTTTTTAGTAAAACATCTGTTTGGGTTTTTTTTTTGTTTCCCCTAACTGAAGCTCTCCCATACCTAGAAACATTTTGAAGTAAAAGCTTTGTTTTGTATCTTGCTTGAAGCATTTTGAAAACAGCACGGAGAAAATAAACATCCCATGCTGAACTTCACAGCTCATTTTAGTTGTACAGGCATCAAAACATTTGCAGTGTGGTAGGCTGGTAGTCACTGAGTTTTACAATTCTCTTTTCATTACTCAACCCACACAAACGTCATATGGTGACTGAAAACTTATGAGCACAGTGAAAAACACTTTCACAAAACATTTTTTCTGTTCCGCCCTCCACCCCTTTGAAATAAACTGTATTGAAGGAAAAACTATTTAATTCCTAGGTAACTTTTTAACGTCCTGCAGAACAGTTTCAAAAAGAATTATACAGTTAATGGTGTACTGAAGTGCCTGCGAGTGTGCTAAAAACGTTTTGATAGATAGCCAAGTCATTTATCTACATCACCGTCAGAGCAGTGAAGCATCCTGCAAGCTTTTATAAGGTGATGCTTTCTGGCACTTTTTGTCATTTCTCAAACTTTAAACGGAGGTGATAAAATGCTGCCATTGCTAACCACTTATGTACTTCAGCAACAAAACAAGACCCTATAATATAATAATGCATTTTCAGAAGTGTCCTGCCACTAACTCTCCCTCCTCCGTTACCAGTGTGACGCTGCCTGAATCTCAAGGTATAGAAATAATTGATGGTTAAACTCAAAGGGTGTTCACAGTAAGTAGTTTTCTAGCAAAACAGCAACTTCTTAGAGCAACAAAGTGAAGAAGAAAGGTGGCAGCAAGGTCAGTACAAAGAAATATTGCCTTTTCTTAGGAAACTTAAAACTACTGTCTGAGTTTTGGAATGGCACCTACCCAATGCAGTTCTATGCCTTTTCAAGAACTGTTCAGAGCAGTATTTTAATTGCTTGGCTACTCTGCTAAAATGCACTTTGAGACAACATGCATCTAGATTATCAGAAGTGCAATAAAATTAGATTAAGGAGGCACAGAAAAAAAACTACCACAGAGATGTAAATTTGTCCTTCACTGGTTGGAGTTTTGCAAGTTACTTGCTGTATTACATTATAATTTTATGTGTTCCTGCTTGGCTCCACAACTGTTGTTAGGATCAATATGCTACATGAGAAAGGATAAACAAAAAGCAGTCTGGTGCTTCTTTTCTTTTTCCTTTCTTGACAAAAGGAGAAAAAAAGCTTGCAAACCACATTTTGCACAAAACCTCCCTCCCCCCCATTATTTCTGTGCTTAATTAAAAATATTTATGTTTCAAATACACGATAATAATAATAACAACAACAATAATAATAACAGCAGCTTTAAATTGGAAAAATAACAGTTGGGACCTACATTGAGCACTGTGTCGGTGTTGCCACTCTGTTTGTGCCAATCCACTGAAGCATGCTTTGAGAGCCTTCTCCTGGAGCATGCAGGAAGACGGACTCGCAGTGTAGAAATCCAGCATCTGAGCAGGGCTCACTGCTAGAACATCCATACAGTCAAACATGATTCCCCCTGCACAGAATGCCTGCAAAAGTGCTTTCCTCTAGGTGTAGAGGAAAATGGCACATAAAAGTACACCCAACTCCATCAAACTCTGCCCCTTTTTTGGCACGTAGGCTGTTGGTCTTTTTCCCAGACCAGAATCATGAATTATGACAGACAACACAGCTAAAAGCCTGTAATTGATCCAAATGATCATTTACCATTTTCCAGACTGCCCAGCCAATCCAGCAAGATGGGGGGAAGCAAGCGGCATTCCAAGTTTTAGTTACTACAAATTCCCCCCCAAAATCTCTTTAGACTCAGTCCCACTCCTCAGGCGCTCGCCGGGTGTGTGCCGTGTCCCGCGTTGCGCCGATCACCCGCCTCCCCAGGATAAAACAGCTCCGGCAGGGGCTCGGGATCCCCCTCGGCTGTGAATAGATGCTTCTGCCTCTGAACAGCTCACTTCCTACTACTTGTGTCACAGGGAATGAAAGATTGAATTGCCTAATATATGCGAGTGAACTTTCCGTGAACCCTTCCCAGGCTGCTAACCTTCAAATGACCCAAGCGGTCTGACATCACCAGCTCCCAGGATTCTCACACGCCTTCACAACTCCCAGCAGCCCTGCAAACAAGCAGGCAGGCGAAAGCAGGCGGGCGGGCAGGCAAAGGCTAGCCCCAGCGCTGCCAGAGCCGCCCCGCTGGTGCTGAGCGGGCACAGCCGCGGCAGGCGCGGACCGGGAGCCAACTTGCAAACAGACCCAAATAATAAAGTCCAAAAACCCCAAAGCAACCAAAAGCCAGAGGAGGAGGGGAATGGGGGTGGGACTTGAGGCAGCGATGTTTTCGGACGTTGTAGAGAATGAAGAATTCCAGCTCAATCTGCTAAAACTTCTGTGCCTCCCCCCTCCCCCCCGCCCCA
>JANHGB010040468.1:2500-23499 GCA_026283785.1 Coracopsis vasa | reverse complement strand
AGTAGTTTAATAGTAAGGTTGCTTCATGCAGTGACATTAATTAGAAAGCTAACTTGTCTCTTTTTACTGAAAATTAGCTTAATTTGCTAGACTATTTAAAACTAAGTCTACTAAGTGAAACATGTAGGGAATGATAGATTAATAAAATATATAAATTAAAAGGCCAGGAAGTAAAACCATCCAATTTGACTACCTGTTAAGTGAAACGTATATTTTGGGCAGAATTTAGTTATGGTTTGAAGCACAGCTTGCTCATAAAACAATATGGTGTCGTGTAATTATTCAGGTTGGAAGGGACTTACGGAGGTCTCTAGTTGGCCTCCCTTCAAGTGCTTGTATAGACTGATGAGATTCCCCATGAGGCTTCTCCAGGTTAAACAGCCCAAACTCTTTCAGCCTTTCCTCATTTGGGAGATGCTTCAGACCCTTTGTCATCTTTCTAACTCTTTGCTGGACTCTCTTCAGTATCTTCATGTCTCTTGATACTGGCAGACTGCAGAGGTGGGCACAAATACTTCAGGTGTAGCCTTACCAGTGCTGAGTAGAGAAATTTAAATTTTGAGTTTAAATTTTCTATAAATAATCTATTGGGGGTTTTGATAGTTTGAGTCAATCTTGGAGAATTCTTCTAAAGGTGTCCATCCTATTTGAGTCTGAATTTGCCTTCTTGCAGTTTGCAGCCATTTTCCTACATCTTTGCTTGATCTTTGATTGCTTTATCAAGAACTCTAATGTCATATTTATTTTCTTGTTTCACGTAGGTGCACATCCAAGTCAAACCACAATACTCTTTTTTATAAGCTGAGGAGACTTAATTTCATAATTCTTTTTATGATAAGACAACTTTTCTGGCCTTTCTGTTATTTTAATGAGTTTTCCCTAAACCTTCTCAAAGTTTTTAGCTTTCTTCTGGCAACTAGGGCAAGAAAACTGGACACAGAATTATGGTAGACCCATGCCAGTGCATATTACCCAGTTAATACAACATTTCGACTGCTGCACAAAATACCTTTCCATTGCTACTGTTTAGTAGCACTTGCTAATGTGAATTTCCACTTTTGGCTACAGTGTTCAACTGGGAAATCCTGTTTAGCTGCTACCAAGCCTGAATGAATCCCCAAACATTTTTTTATAGGCAGTGCTTCTCAGAAGAGAGTCCCCTGCCCTGTGCGTGTGATGTCCTGCATTGTTTGGTCCTGTGAGCACTTTGTTTTTCTGTATCGTCACATGCATGCAGTGAGCCCAGATTTGCCAGCTCATTATGCATTCCAGCCTTGTTTGTTATTTAGTCTTCTCCAGTTGTTTTCTTTTCCTCAGACTTTATCATTAAATGATTAGATTCTT
Organism: Coracopsis vasa; assembly: GCA_026283785.1. Lineage (NCBI taxonomy): Eukaryota > Metazoa > Chordata > Aves > Psittaciformes > Psittacidae > Coracopsis > Coracopsis vasa. Next base: position 22,155 of record JANHGB010040468.1, on the reverse strand, counting down.
TGCTCTTGGTCATTCATAAGGATGATAAGTACTGAAGGGTCAAGAACCAGTGCTTTCCAGGCTTCACTAGAAATATATCCAACCAGCGACTAACAATGCTCATATTTGTCATTTGACCAGTTTTTACTAAGCTTTATTTTTTGACAATTGATATGTTACCACTAATTGAACTGTAATCTTGTATTAAGTCAAATATCTTACAGAAGTGTAAATATAATAGTGGTAACGTATGATTTTTATCAGCTAAGCATGAACCGGTTATTAGCAAATACAAAGTTAGTGTTCTAGGATATTTTCCCTATGCATATGTTGATTGGCACTAATTTTCTTAATTTTATTTAATTCTTTATTAATTAAGCTCTATATCATCTGTTCAAATTGCTTTGCCATGTATCAATAGCAGACTGACAGGCCTATCACCCAGGTCATTCTCCTTCTGTTTTTAAAATATTGGCACAACGTTAGCCTTCTTTAGAGCAATTGTAAGAATGAGTCCTGTAGTGGCAAAGAAAGAAATTTCTTTTAAAAGTAAAACTTTAAAAAACAGCATATGGAATTAGTAGAAGGAAATGTTATAGTATGAAGACAAGCATGCAAGAAAATATTAGAAATCGCTAGCATTCACAAACATAGTGGTATGTGTCAGAACTGTCAGGGAAATTACTGGACAGATGAATGAAGTAAATGATTTTATTAACCTGACCTACAATTCAGCTTGTATTCCAGGAAAGGTGGCAGACAAAATATTTAGAAAGAAAAGTCCAGAAACCTGGCTACATAGCAAGTATCTCACTGGTTTGGTGAAGAGTTATTCGAAAAGTGGTCCTTTTTAAGTCAGTGAAGCTCCCATGTTCTCATGGTTGGTACACAGTCTATTCTCTATATGAAGGTTGTATCATACATGATAAATACTAATCACATAAGAGACCTTATACGATATATTGGATACTTAAAGACTGAATTACATAATAGAAGAAATCTGATATTTTAATATCTGCATTTTAATAAAACATCTGATCCTCATGAAACTATACTCCTAAACTGATACATGAACACAATCACGTGGAGTGAATCTGGCTCAAGAATCATAAACAAAAAGGTCTTATAAAATAATAGACTATTGAATTTTTAGGGCACCATCTGGCAGTGATGTAAAGAGATCTGTTCTTGGTAAGGATTTATTTATTTGGGTTTACTTAATAACTTCATTAATTATTTGAGTAAGGTTATGAAAATGATACTAAGTTATGAAAGAGTTTTAGAAACTTACAGGAAAAAAAAAATATGTTCCTTTTGATCATCCAAAACCTACTAGCGAATTAAAATCTAGGTCTGACATTGCAGTGAGACTGAACCAGTTACATTTTAGGTTTTATGTGTCTCCAAATACTGCCAAAATTAAGAAAAAAAAAAAAAAAAAGGGAGGGGGGAAATAATAGTGATTTGAGGCTGTAGAAGACAAATTTGTGGAAAATATTAAAAGTTTTAGTACATTGAATTTACGTAAGAAATGTCTTAAGCCTCAACCGGACAGCCATGAACTATTTAGAACCGACTCTGTTGGTGACAGTGGCCATTAACAGCTAAATTGGGAAAGTTGATAAGCACATGGTAGTCAGATATTGGTATTTCCCCTATTAAACCTAGCCACCTTCTGGTATTCTGCGCTCTGCAGCTTCTTGGATGAACTTTTTGTGTATGAATTCGTGTTATTGCTATAGCTTTGACCCTCACACTCTTGCCCTGCTGTTGAGTAGAAAAATAACTTTCTCTTGGTGTATTTTAAATCTTCTGTTTGTTTCATTTGATGATCGCTGATTCCTTAAATATAGTAGAGGAATGTTTATTACTATAATGAACTTGCTGTTTATGCTTTTACGTACTTCTTTCTTATCACCTCTGTTTACTTCTTTTGCAACCCTACAGAAGGGTTACAGTACTTAGAAAGAACTCTAAAAACTGCAAGAGTAAAATATTTTATTTACTTCAAAGGTAATATATATTAAAAGGCAACAAAATGAAACTTAATAGCTGTAGGGCTGAACATGGTCTGTTTTGGGGTTTCTTTTTGCATATATTTTTAATATAAAAGTATAGACAAAAACCCTGTTAAATTTATGCCTAGAAAGGTCCAGGACAGCAAACACGGGCTGCAGTTAAGCGAATTGCAGTGTGTACCTCTACAGTCAGCAGAGTAATATGAACAGTGATATTTATTATAGGTTGAGGCTTGAATCTGCTGATACCGCAAGTTGACAATGCTTAGAAAACAGTAAAGTTTTGAGATTATAATGTCAGAGAAATTGAGAAGCTTGGTCTGGTTCTGAGTCCCTATGGTGGACAATGTATTTTCCCTTCTAACTTTTCAGATGGGCCTGAGTCCATCCTGTTAAGGTGTTGCGCAGGCTGGGGGGCCTCAGCAATCCTAGCTGCTTCGCTGTTGCTTAAATCATGCCCTCAGTGATTGCTGTTGTCAGGGACTTGTGCCTAAGAACAAACTTTTCTTCAGATCTTCTGTTTTCTCACTTGTTTGGATTTTGATTAAATATGTATATTATTTAATTTGCAATGTTTGTACCTCTTCAGCTATCAAATATTTCCCAAGTAAATTGTTTTTGTTTGATTTTTTTTTTTTTTTTTTTTTTTTTTAATTTGGACAGGTTTTCAGTAGCTATAATTCTGTGCTCCTAATTAATATAACAATTTGTTCTGTACAGGATTTTTGTTCAAAAATATATTAATTTCAAAGCAAAGTATGGAGGAATCTATGCTTGGAGCATAGAAAAGAATGAGTGGCCTTGGAGGATGAAGCAGGAAGGACAGATTCCTTCTCCCGCTGCACAGTCCTGCTTTTCCAGGCTGTATTATCTACTTGGCTGAGCTCTTGCTACTCGTGCTCAGGATCAGGCATAACTCAGGGATTGTTGAGAGGCAATACGGTACCTCCAGTGGTCACCTTAGACCCACAGAAATCATTAAAGGTGGCAACTGAAGCACAAAATCCTTTCCTGTGGGAGCTTTTCTCCTTTTTTGTTTCCCTCATACATCTAAGGACAATGTGAGAGGATCCTTGAAAAGCAATTCTTGCAGAAATCTTAATACCTGTACTGCTTTTTGTAGAAAAAAATGTGGGAATCTTTTCTTGCTGTTTTATTTGATTATAGTAAAAGTGCAGCAGTATTTGCTTTGCGTTATCCTGTGCAAATGTTTATTAATCTAAATAATGGAACTTCAGTTATCAGAAAATTCTTATGCCTGCTTAAGGCGCTGAGGAAAGTATGAAGTCAGTATGTAGATGCTAATTTTGAGAGAGAACTATGAAAAAAATTCTGGCTTACCTTAACTCAAAAATTGTCAATTTTACTATTAACTTATTTTGGAAATAGCCAAGGTATTTATGGAACTATTATACACCCTACTGAATTGGTGTATAAGTTTGAATTCAGTTTTGTAAAGAAAAGGGATCTTCCTGCCCCTAGAAGTTAGTTTTGCATAAGAATCAGTGTTAAATAACATTAAAATCTGCCTGAAGATGGACAGTAAGGATAAGTAAATAGAGGAAAAACAAACAAATAAATAAATGTTACAGATAAAATAAAAACTGAGCCATACCTTAATTAGCACTGTTGTGCCAGTTGTAACATGGATATAATCACATGAATATGTTAATACATTTCAGTTAGGACAGTTGATAACACAAAGTTCTGGAAAAGGATGGTACTTTAGTTTTCCTATTTTTAGTGCTTTGTTAGAGTAATACGTTGGTGTTTTTAGAGTAAAAGTCCCTATCCTTCTCTTTCCTTTTGCTTAAAAATTGTTTCATTTCATTCCCATATACTAATTCTTATGATATTGAACGTATTTGGATTTTTTATAGTTTTTTTTTGCCATATGGTCATTGCCATCTGTATTTTATGGTTTTTGTTGTTATCTTGTTACTTCTATTGTATTTTAATTCTGAGGTGGCTTTTCTTCTGAGTTTGGAAATGGCTGCTTGACCAACGAACTAATTTTGCATGGTTATACTGCATTGTATCTTTTTTGTTGCCCACGGAAGAACTTGCACTTCACCTGGCTTTTCTTCACCTCTCAGTCAAAAACTGCATCATTTCATAGTGAGAAGAGTACATTAAAACACACAATAATAATAATAATAATAATAAATGTTAATCAAAAAACTGCATGTGTCTTTCTGATTGTGCCAGTGTTGTGGTATTCAATTATGCAATTTTCATTGGCATATTAATCATCTTTTCAACAAACAAGCAAGCGTTAATTAAAGCAAACCATGGATAAAGACATGTTGCCGGATCATCATTCCGTTTATCACAGCACACAGGCTGGCCGTTAAGTAAATTCTGGACTGTGAGATGAATTTCAATGTTGACTTCATCTTTTTTGTTGGAGTTTGAATGCAACTCATCTAACAACAACAACAAACTTCAGGCTTCACAAGAGAAAGATGAATTTATTTGTAATTAATGGCAAAAGAAGAAAGATAAAGTAGTTGTATGCTTCTAATGGGAATTACAATATTTGGAACCAAACCATTTTTGAAAATTTCTTTCCCTTCCACTGCTCTACTTCTTAGACTTCTTCAAGTGTCAGAGACCTGAGACCAAGGAATAAATGAGCCCTCTTCTACGTGTATAAATGCAGGTTTCATTTTAGCTTTGGAGTAGTTAATAAACTGATTGGCATTAAATACGCAATCTGTGCAATGAGAGAAAATTAGACAATGTGTTTTACTGATACATGCAAGAAAGAGGTGGGAGGGAAATGCTTTTATATCTTTGAAGTGAAAATACAATTTTTTGATGAACAACAGTTGCATGATAAATTCTCCTGACAATCCCCCTAGAAATGGCTTCAGTGCTGCAAGTGTGTACAGTCAAGAACACTTGAATGCATTTGTAGGTCTGTTAAATATTTGTAAGTTGTTCAAGTGTTTATAAGACCATGAGCTTATGGAGAGAAGCACTGTATGCTGCTATATCTATAGGTACTACTTAGCATAATAATACTGGTTATTGTACTTTTGGAGAGTTATTACAGAGACTGCTGAGAGAGCAGCTGAAGGCTTAAGGGTTCAATTCGTTGTTTTATTTAGTTGTTTATTGTTTTATTTGAACAGAAATACAGTTTGATGCTTCTACTGTGCAAAGTACATGTGTCGTCCAGCAGAGACCACTGACTGTGGCGCGGAGTGGCTTGTTTGTTCCTGATTTCTGTCTGCTTCTATTCTGAACTCTAGGCTGATGGGCCATCTTCAGCACTATTTATCATAAGTACTTTAGTCTCGATTCCTTCAAACACAGGTTTGCAAAGGTGCTGAATGAGTTCTGTTTTGATAGAAAAGTTTATATACTATGCCTGCTGTGAAAAATATATGGAAGCAATAGTGGGGTATACAGTCGTGTCTCAAATCAGGTTAAGAGGGTCTTGGGCAATAGCAGTTAAAAGTCTGCGTTCCTGAATGTTCATAGTAATCTGTCATTTTACCTACCAGGGTCTTCCTATGTCTTTCCAATAATCAGTTCTCTCAGCTGCTTTACATTAGACTGTCTATACTTGCAAATTAGTCAGAATATACATGCTTACTAAGAAATGTAGAGAAATGTGATTTGGAAAGAAGTGTTTTTTAGCTAAATAAAGTGGGTTTAATGTAATTAGGTATTCTTAAGTTGGGGGGAACTAAAAAGAAATTAGGAAGATGGATTTAACCTGCATAGTTCTGTGATTCCTCAGTTAAGACTGCTTCTGCAACTTAAAGATACTTACATTCATGCTACCTCAACTACCTCTATGCCAAAGAAAGAATGCACAAGGTAGACATACACTCAGCATGGTAAAAGTCAGTTGTCACTTTGGCACAAGAACTTAAAAGAAAGACAACATAAGAATTTTTACAAATTCTTCCTTCTCTTAATATGCTGCATGTGTTCCTGATTTACATTTCTGAGGTTACATAGTCTATCAAACTTGATTATCCTGCACACACGCATAGTCTATCAGAACTGCTGATAACAATTTGTGGTCTTCGAGGATCTCTTATTTGGACCAGCTTTGCTTCTTTAAAATCAGATCTGTAGTACAGGAACAGAGTTCAGTAGACCATGACTATTTTACAGTTCTTCTTTAAATACATCAAATTGTATTTAAAATCATAACCAGAGCCTGTTAGAAATAAACCGCCATATTTCAGATAAAATGTTAGTATGTTGTAAGGTGTTATAAAGATACTAAGTGTATAATGCATTCAGTTGCCTTCCACTGTGGTGTTTTTGTTTGGCAATGTATGAGTCAGTTTAAATCTGCTTTACTGTATAACAGTGAAATTAAGCTCATGACATTTAATAGTTCAGTTCTTATTATAAAAGTCTGAATATGGTCTGTATAAGATATTTTTAAGGAATAGCAGAAGTTTTTTAGGGTTAAAGTGGGTGCTGGTTAAACTGACTAAATCCTTAAATTGTTTCGTAGCTGGTTAGAGGTTCCTACTTAAAATTTAATTCTATCTTAATTGCCATAGTGGAATATAAGTGCATATGGCTTCTTGTGGACCCTGAAGTGTGAGCTTAGGCCTTGTGCTTCACTCATCTTGACAATACCTGCCACTGACCCAGCTATAAATGTGTACCTGCCTGTTGAAACTGGAAGTCATCATGGCTGGAAATGATATTGACATCACGTTGCTCACTTGTATTGTGCTGATTGCAGAAAATTCAATGTCAGTGTCACTTTGATGGCCAGTGTAACCAGCATAGATCTTCACCTTTTTTTAGTGTACTAGATTATCAGAGAAAACTTATGTTTGCATTGCAGATCCCCATGGCTTTAACAGTCTCTCATCACAAGTTTTGTACTAGGTAATATGCTGATAAAATGGGAAATACAGCAGCATTTTATATTTTCAGAAGCCATTAATCTGTGGAGTTAATATTAGCATATGATATCAGTGAGCATTCTGAAACTTTCCTCATTGCTTTTGAGCATTGTAAGAATGGAACAGAAAAAGAATTGAAAATTATGGTGGTGGTCAAAGGTGTATTTTGTGGTAAAAAATTGAAAAACTGTATAATGCTGTTGTTGGTTTATTGATAGAAGCCTCCAGAAAGAAATGACGTCTATTATTTGTATTTATACCTAAACTGGGTCATACTACATTTTATTATTTACCATACTGTTAACACTGACAAGTACAGATCATCAAAACTGGAACTGCTTCAGCTCTTTTGGTTTTTTAACAAGAATCTGAATAGCAGTTAATCAGCACTGTAATTAATAAGAAGTGATTTCATACAACAGTTTCCTGTACTAGGTCATACACAGCTCAAAGAATCTTGTCTGCATATGTAGTGAAGAAGGACTGTCAAGTTTGGAAATGTTTTCAGAAATGCCAGTAGTTGCAACTATTAAAGGAACTTATGCAAAGTCGTTTAACATATTACATTTTTGAAAAAAAAAATAGAGATAAAATAGTTGCAGTTTTAGTTTAGTATGAAACAGTTTTTAATCTTTCTGGTACAACAAGGTAACAAAAATTTGTCCTAAGAGTTTTATGAGTCTGCTACAGAAATAGGAGCAATATAAATATCATGTAAATGTGTCATCTTCTCATAGTGTTAATAAATAGGAAAGTAAAAACCTGTCCCTTATCTTTTTTGGCATAATTTAAGTTTGTTTATTCTTTGAAAGCATCAAGCAGTGGGTGCTTGTTAGATATTGTTCACAGATGTCTAAATATATCAGTTCTCTGCATAGGAAAGAGTTATTACCTTAGTTCACTGACAATAATTTGAGAGTACAAATATAAATACTTTGTTCTTCCTTTGCCCATATCTTTTGTAGATTTGTGCAAACAGCAAAAATAATGTGAGCGCAAAACATTAGTAGATCGCATTCGTGTTTCACAGTGCCTTCACATTTCATTGGTGCATGCCTCCAAAAAGAGCAGCAGCTACAAATCAGGTGTGTTAATCTCACACTGAGAGCTTGCCTACTTCTACCTTTTAGATCATTCATTCATACAAGATGCAGACAGAATTCGCTGACTTACAATTTTTCCTCGTGGTTTCATCGTATGTATCAGCATAAGATATTGCACTGGTGCAGTTTTGCAGTGTATATTTTAAAAGGTAAATAAGAAGGACTGAAATGAGAACTGGGATTATTTTAAACATAAAAACAGAAAACTCACTGGGAAGGAGGGGTTGTCACTGAAAGTGCTGGGGACAGATGAAATTGGTCTTGACAGTTAGTGAGGAAAGAAATTTCATTTGCCTTTCACTTGCTCAGACAGTCTCTTCAAAAGGATAAAAAGTACCCTCCTGTGGGAGTGTTTCCATGCATAATTTAATCCACCTGTCCTGTTTGTAACACCTACAGTTAGTTCATGAGATCTTTGGGTGATAATGTGGTACATTTTTCATTTTCATAGCAGCGAGTGATGCCTGGCTAATGAAAAGTCAGAGAAATAGTCTTCAAAAAGAAAATACAGCCCTGATCCTCAAAACCTTATTGAGTGTGCAATATACAAGGCAAGTAAGGGGATATCACTGCTTCAGAGGAGTCAGAGTGTAGCATGAGGAGAGGGAGAACCTTGCTCCGTTTGGTTGGGTTAAACACTGTGTGGAGCTGGAGGCATTCTTTAGACAAATATCCAAAATACCCAGGAAGAGTGCAAGGGGCTCAATGTGGTGTGAAAGGTGGGCAGAGAAAGTGCTCTGGGGTGAGGCACAGTGCCTTCTGCCTTCCTTTTTTTATGCATTTAGAAAGATTCCCTGAAGCATCATCGATTTAGGGTCTGGCAGTTAAAGCTTGAAGGACAATTTCGTACTTGCTACTATCCTGCCCTACATTCTTTGTGGATTAGTTTGGTAAAATTATACTTCTCTTTCTGGGTTGTTTCTGTCTTATTCTTTATGTATCAGGAACTAATACTCTGCTCTGTTTTAAAATACTCTTTGTCAAATGAGAGTGCATGTACACCCTTTGTTTGAGCCTTGAGAAGATAAATTAGTTCTATCTTGATCTAGAACTAGTTCATGCTATTGTAATTGTAGGAAGTTTTTCTTCATTCTAGAGTTTCAGTAAACTAAAAAGCATTATACTATGTGTTTTCACCCTCAGAAGACACAGTACATACATTGTCACTGGAATAAGGGAGCCTATAGGTCTTTATGTAAGAATAGGTGATGTAAGATGTCTTTAAGGAGTGAAGCTTTTTTTTTTTTTTTTTTAATTAATGCTGTGTTGGTATCCAGACTCTGTATTTTTGCACATAAACACATATTTTGTGTATTTTTCCAGTATTCACAAAGAGAACTAAAAGCTGAAAATTATAAAGCAATTGTAAGTTGATTTGTTACTTTACTTCTTTCGAAAGAAGGGTTTGTACACATCCAGCTATGAATATATTATCTTACATCTACCTGCTTTCTTCTTATTCAATAACTGTTTGATTACTGCTGGGGTTCCTAGAGGACTCTTACATTTGTTTGTTCGAGGTCTACGACAACCATCGCATTTGTAGAATAGCTCATAACGACAAAACTAGGGGCACATCTGGAGCGATTTCATTAGGCAGGGTATTCCTAATCCAAATTACAAGGTGTTGAGCATGGTGGGGTTCAGGTGTGTGGAAGCGAGAGATCATCGAGCTGCCTTACCCCTCCAGATCCAGTGCAGCCTGCCTTAGCACGGTGCTGAACTCCCCCACAGCCCAGCATGCTCTGAGGGAAAAGTGCCACCTGCTGAAGCCCTGCTGGGCTGCCCAGGCGGGTGTCCTGGGAACAGCTGGGGCAGTGCCAGCCCATGGGGCAGCAGGGAGCTGACCCTGGGGCTGCAGGTTTTGGGTAAAGAGGCCACGAGGTAGAAGCAGGAGGGACATGTCTTCCTGCGGAAGGAAGGAAAGAAAGAAAGAAGGAAGGAAGGCAGGCCTCCAATTTGTAGAAGCTGAATGGCAGCTGATAAGACGAGAGGCTGGTTTATTCTGCAGAAGCACCAGTTTAACCATTAGCTGTGCAGACCTTTGAGCTCAGCCGTCACTTCCAGCAGGGACATGTCTCGCTGCATGCAGCGCAAAATCCCATCGGATAACACAAGAGGCCCTTTTAGGTGCTGCTAGAGCACCAGTCGGACCAGTAACACACAGTTCACTGAATCACTGATTCCAGTTGGAAAGTTATCTGCTGTCTCTAGCAGTGAAATCCTGGCTGATAAGCGAAGAGGCTCATCTGCTGGTAGCAGAGCCTCCAGTTTATCAGTGTCTGACCAGCTCATAAATCAGACTAGTGTCTGTTTTTATTTTGTTTTATCAAAATTTATTTCTATCATTGTAACAGTTAATACTTTAATAAGAGAACTTAGCTGGGAACATTAGGAAGTTAGTTAGAGACATTTTGCAGGCGCTTTTTCCCTTGTCAGTGACAAGGTAAGGTAATCCTATACACAGGCTGCTATTGTGAGATGAGAAACTGGCCTCCTTCACTGCCAGAGACCAGATGCACCTCTCTCTATCCTAATCTGTAAACGACTTAAAGGAGCCTTATCTCGGGGCTCTTCTGCTTCATTTCATGCTTGATTTACTTTAATTTGTCTGATAGGGCACAAGGATTTGGAGACGGCCCATCTTTCTGCAGAAAATGTTCAGATTTTTTTTTTTCTTGGCATTGTTGTGTTGGGGGTTTTGACTTTTTTTATGTGGAGGAAATCTTGCTCCAGTGCAGCAAGCTGCTTGAGTGTGTTTAGATTTAAGCTACCCCAGCAGAAAAGAGTTTGTGAAGTGGTATGATTGTGTGATGGGCCACATTTACATTGAAATCACATTATACGATATATCTGGACTCCTGAAGGGAGCAGTGCATTGGAGCGCTTGTGCCCACAAGATACTTTGAAAGGGCTATATATAGTGGCAACAATTGATACGAGATTTTACAGGAGACTTTATAAATATGTAAATGGGTGTTATCTGATTGGGTTCTTTGGCTACACATCTGTACCTCAAAGGAAGTGGAGCTGTGAGAACTACCAGGAAAACAGTAGTTTGCATTCTAAGTGAGGCTGAGAAATAGAAATGTCTCACAGGTTGACAGCAGGTCAGGGTGGAGGTGCTTTGCATACTTTGGAGGTAAGCCTCTTTGATGTGAAAGCGATCTGTTACTTCCACCAGAAAGGTAGAATTACCACGAACAATTTTCATTTGTTTTATAACATGGCTTAGATCAGGAGCCATTGACCTTTAGCATTCCTTGTTATTTCTGTAAATTGCTTATGTGATATGGCACTGGGGGGAATTGCCTTTACGTTTTTTGCATTTTAAAAAATGTACTTTCAGTGACCCATGGGAGAGAAAATAAAGTCTTTGGTACATTGATCTCTTGATTAGTTATTTCCTAAATGAAAATGGAAATACTATTAAAGCAGTAATAATGCTATGTCTTAATAGTTGAGGAGTCAATAAATGGCTCCCATGTGCTTCATTAAAGTTCTTAATGAAGCCATTTTTGATAGCTGAACTTTACATTATCTCTGCTTTAGTCAGATACTTTTTAGGGGGAAGGAGGCAGTAATTTGATGGAAAATGATTTTCTTGTTCACTCTGGTAACTATATTACTAAAATCCTGTGTATCATAGTATCTGTTTTATAGAGTTATGCAAAATCCGTCAATCGTAAATATAGTCATTTGTAGCTGTACACAGATAATTATTTTTTTTCTGGAAATTCATGTGGGTTTTTTTTAATGTATTTATGTTATGGCATATCCATACATTAGTGAAATGTAGCATTTTTTCATCATACTTGCTATTTGAAGGATGTCCTAAGTATTGCTGTGCAGCCCCACTGCAGTGTCAGCCTTATTTTTCCTTTACACCCTTCTTGCAGCAGCTCTCGGTCATTTAATTTCTCCCTCCTCCTCCTTGCACTGGATTACCAGCCCTAACTGAACCCTTCATATTTTGACAGGAAGGATTTAGAGTCTCCGAGATGAACATAACACCATTCTGTGATGAGCTAAAAAAGGGCATGAAAAGCTTGTGGGCTCTTCTTTTGCCTTTCATGAACTCTCTTGCAACCAGTGGAGTGGATTCCATGTATGTTCCCTTACACAATAAATGTGAGGAAGGAAATCTGAGTTTCTGAGTTAGGTCTTGCAGTTCTTCCTAATGATGTCTTCACCATGGTGATAGTTGTTTCCCTGTATTGCTTGGCAATATTATTTATTGTGTTATCATAGCTAAATACAACTCTTACCATACAAGTAAAGAAATCATAAACACATTACAACTATACATTTTGTGTTATACAAAGCTAACAAAACTCTCAATTCTTTTCACTTTTCAAAATGAATGGTTTAAAAAAAACAGATGGCTTTGGAGTCAAGTATGCATATTATAAAAAATGGAAATACTGACTTACTTTCTCTGTGACACTGGCCAGCTCCCTGATGCCTAACATTTAACCTTGACTTTCTGATGCCCTATTCTGGGCATCTAGGACCTGATTTTCACAGGTAAGGGGCTTCACTAGTGAATTAGAAGCATGTTGGAAGTCAAGTGCTAAAGTCAAGCCAGAGCTGAGCTTCACAAAACTGAAACTTTCAGTTAGGTTTGATATATTGTTTTTATTAACTGTGGAAGAAGTGTATTACCCTGATGTCTTAAATAGAAAGATGGCATGCTTTATTCACTTTCATGTTTTCAACAATTTGAAATCTTCTGGTAGAAAATATGGTTAATATGTACATTATTAGAACTGTAATCATAGATTATAATCCAGCACATGTACATCCTAGTTGACTTTTGGATAAGTATCTAAATGTCCTAATGAAGGTAGTATATTGAAATGCATGTATGTAAATTTATGTTTTAGCAATTGAATTTTAGTAGGTACATGCTTTTCCGTAACATCTGCTTTGTCTGAATACATACAGAAGTATAAAGGGGGATTCTTTCTGTTTCAATTTACAGAAACATTTTTTATCCAACTAATAATATCTGAGAAATAAGTGTATAGAAATAATAAGCAGAAATAAGAAAAGGGAAAAAAGAAGCTAATAAAACTTAAATATCTAAAAGATAAAATTGACAATTAAAAAAATCAATTCCACAGAGAACAGGCTATTTTTTTTTAATCTTTTTCATAAAGTAGGCTATGTTGGAAACTCATAATAACCAAATATAAGTCAAAATAGTCATTAAAATGGTTTTTAGTTTTTGTGTTAATAATGTTGTATGGTGCTTCCAATATAGTCTCAAGGTCTGAACAAGCTAAGTCTGGAAGAGAAGGCCAAAGGAGTTGGATATACCTAGTCCACCCTGAGGTGGGTACTTCACGTAGAGCTGTTGCATAAAACCATCCTCCTCTGTTTCAGGGAAAGAATTACTGACAGCATTTTAGAGAGGGGGAGATGGATGACTTCCAAAGGTAAATGCCTTTCTGATGCTCAATACATTGCAGGTTACATAAGAGAAAAGGGGATGCTGGTTCTCTAAGGAAATTCGAGGATATTCTTCATGAACAATTTAAAATGCTGGCTTTACACTGCTATATTGAGCACTCTCTTCTGAATAATGTTTTAGTCTCAGATGCATTGTTAGTTGAAGTCAACATCTGATCAGCTGGCTTGGTTCAATAGGGTTTATTAATAGGTAAGTATTTAGAGTAAATATGTTTAAAGTATCAGTAAGAAAGGAGAGATCTGGCTTATATGAAGCGTCTTTGAGAATACATAAATGATGAATTAAAATGTTCATCAGATGGAAGTAGCTTCCCATATAAAATGTTTTTCAAGGCTTTTCCTTTGAATCCCAGCCTCTGTCTGTACTGATATTTATGGTTTCACTAAAAAGTTCAGGTAGAGAAATACCTGCCCTCATAAATCATTTGCAGATAATACTGGTTCAGACGCTCTCTGTCCAAATTGATAATAGGTATCTGATTCAAAAGAAATGTCTTGTTTCTCAAAAGTTCTGCAGAGGATGCTGGAAGATGGTAAAGCCAAAAAAAAAACCCTCCTAGCCCCTCAAAATAATCAGACAACCAAAAGAAACCTTTTAATTTCAGCTTCACTCTTGCCTGCTACGCTAGTTGCAGAAGTTGGCAAAAAAGTGAACGACCTGATGATTGTCTGATTTGTGGTTTTATAATTCAGACTGCTTTCAGAAAGTTGAACTCGTGTGTCTATATGGAGAGACTTTTGCCAAATTGAGAACTATAAATGCATTATAAACAGCAACCCCCTCCATCTCCCCAAAGTCTCCCAGTTTGGAGCAGCGTGAAATCTTCCTACTGCACTGGAAATGGAAAACGCATCTGATTTCTCTTTTCCTTTTATATACAGAATTTTTTTTAGGGTAAGTTACTAAATTATTTAGAGAAGAATTTTTTTTTATTTTTTTTTAATGCATTTACTCCTGCTGACATCTCTTCTCTTGCTTTTGTACTTGTTTTCTTATTCTGTGACTTAATGGGTGTAAGACTGGAAATGGCAGAAATTTGAATGCTTAATTAGCACAGAAGAGAGAGAGAGTTTTGAGGAATTTAGAGGTTTTTATCTTAACATATTGGGACTCCTGTTTCAGAAGAGGTTTGGGCTGAGTTGGCATTTTGTGGGTTTGACTTTATTTCCTTATTTGCCAATAACTTTGTTTCTAGTCTGACATCCATAACCTCAGAAGCAGCAGTCAGGCGTGGCCTCGCCCAAGAGGTTAGTAGTGTCTTTTGGGGACTGGGAGAAGTACGGCTACTGGGACCGGGGAGTAGAAGCGTTGCTTGAGCTATGTGTCATGCCTGCAGAGCACAGGTTAGCCCCTATAGACAACAGTTACATGATACATTCTTAGGACAGCCAAGGACAAGTCTAGGATGTGGTCTGGTACCTTCAAAGTCCTTCTTGGTATTCTTGAATTCACTGTATAGTCTCTGTGTAAAAAATAAGAGTTTAGCTTCAGTTATGATTTAGATACAATGCGTACATATTTTGCTTATTTTGTCCTCCGGAGGCCCAAATCTCTGTAGTTTTACACATCTCTCATGCATAACAAATTGAAAGTATGTGTGTTGATTTGCTGGAAATGAGTTGTGCTCTAAAATCATGCAGATTCTTTTGTATTCTTACAACCACAAAACTGGCATGAGCAGAGATGAAAAAGTAGGTGGAGTTGGCTTTGAAAGAGGTGCTCTAAAATTAAATAAGCTGTATGAAGTAGCATTGTCACAAAGAAGAATTGAAAAATACAATAAAAACAACTTCATGCTTCAGAAGTGTTTCTGTTGCAGGTAAATGTTACCATATAGTGTAAAGCCTGCTTTAATTGCCACAAGTCCCCTCATGAAGATGCGCTGGGACATTTTCAGAAATTTCTTTTTCTGTGAGGTGCCTATGTCCCAAAGCACCTTCACTACAGGGAAGTTTTAAAACCTTTCTATTGATTGGGATTTGACACATAGATATTGGACATATCTTTTATAGTAAAGGCTAATGCTGATCAAGATGTTAAGATGATGTAAATCAGCATAAAATCTTTCATCTGCCTTGGCTTTTATCTAGCTAGAACTCTTGATTTGTACCAGCTGATGATTTAATTCTGTGCTCGCAAAAATAGTGGTTAGGAATAAACTTGTTGAACTACAAAGCAGTGGTGTACGGATGAACAGAACATGACACCATTTGAAGAGAACAATCATATCCTGCAGTCCTGCATATTAAAAGGCAATAACAAGATAAATAGTCTGTGTGTCTCCTGGCAGCATTTTATTCCATTTTATGTCTGAGTAATTCCTTTCATCTCACTGGACTTCTGATTTGTATGAGTGAAAATGAGAAGGCCAGTTGTGTCACTGGTGGAAGTGCAGCATTGTGAGTGAGTTACAGAAAAGCTCATTTTTTTCACATCCTTGTGCTATTTTATGATTTAAGCATATTCCCTTAGTATAAAGTAATCTACATCTATCAGACTATCTGCACAGCACAGGAAAAGTTACTTTTTTCACGGATTAAATTTGTAAATGTTTTAATGATGGCTGAGGGCTCTTACCATTTGGTTAGGTGAATAAGTATCAGTTGGAATTCAATTTATGAAATAATGTCTCATTCCCTGCCTGAAAGAAGAAAAAGTAATTTGTTTAATGGCAGTCTTTCCAACCTGTTTCCATTTCAGGTGTGTCTTCCAGGTTTTTAGGTCTCATTCTTCACCTCAATGTTTGTTTGTTTTTCACAGTAGAGATAGTTTCATCAAGTAATATTAGAAATTTTATAAAATTATAGTGTGCTATCTTCTTCAACTATCTTTGCAATTATGATACGGAAATATTGCATCAGCAACTTTCTAAGCATCGTATGTGGCGGTGACACAAGTTAATTGAACAGTTAGGAGATAATGCAGTATCATTGACACGATTTACTATGTAATTACCATTGTTTCCAGTGGAGTTATCATGTCACTACCACCTAATATCATATGTTATTTTGTGATAACTGGGAAATTAACTTATCATTCTGTATTTAGAGACTCTGTTGGTCTTAGACCAACCACTCCTTAACAAAGTTAAATACAAGAGCTGAGTAATAGACTGACCTGGCCACTAGCTTTGGAGTGTGGCAATTAAATCATAGGTCTTATATTGAAGCTTTGAAAGAATATATTGCTAAATTCATTTAATTCAGAGTTCTGAATAGCTTAACTTCTAAATATTCTTTCTTGCTGTAAGCATCTGTCCATTGGAATGAATCTGGCAGCATTTGTACAACAGGAGAAAGATTATGTAATTCAGTGAAACATTCTAAATGTCTTACATTTAGCATAATCTTTTTTTCTAATTTTGTTTTGGTTTAGTTGTGCAGTGGGGAACAAAAATGTTTATGCAGCAATAGCTATATATTTATCTTATTTATTTCTCAAGTCTCATAATTTAGTTATGATCTATTATCTATGATAAGTATTTACATAAAGATGTATCCTGTGTTTGTGTATCTAAAAATGATCTTGAAGCAGTCAGTTGTACTATGATTAGGCTTGTCTCTTTGTTTTTTCTTTATTTTTTCTTAGAATGATACATGATACATTTTGATGTAAACAGATAATGTACCGGTTTATTTTCCCATTAGAGTTCTCCTTGCTGTTCACATAGTGTGTCTTTTTCCTCATTGACTCAGCAAATGCATTTACAGTCAAGACAAACCATTTGAGCTGTTAAACACATTGTAGGAGTAGCAGCATAACCTGAGGGTTAGGTGGTAAATTTATCTGCCATTTCTGGAAACAAGCTTTTTTGTTTCTGTTTTGATGAAATAAGTTAAACTGGTTGCTTATGTCTGAATCTAACTTTTGTACAACAGGACAAATTAAATATGGGAGTACTAATGAGGGGGTCTCCATACTCATATGGTAACTTAGTCTCATGTACACTGAATTCTATTAAACCAGACATTTAACTCTACGAAGCAGATATTACTTATACTGATTAGCATCAGGCTTTTATTACAAATATTCTCTCTCTTATTAACCATAAATTAAAAAGGTATATTTCTCATTTTCTGTTTACATTGTGGTTTGGTATATTGATATGAAAGTATTATGGACTTTCATATATCTCTGCAAATGTGCCTTTATTTGAAATCACCTCTACTGAATGCTGTCTGGTACACAGTTCTAGTGCTGCTACACAATCACATGCTAGGGTATAGGTTTGCTGATGGAGCATGGTACAGTAAATCAACTGTGCTGTTATGTTGGAGATAAATATTAAAAAAGAATGAACAGGGAACAAGAATGCCTAGGCAAGAGTCCTAAATGTCAAGTGGGAGTCAGTTGCATTTTGTAGCTGGTAAGAGAAAAAATATTTCAGCAGTTTTGTGCTGACATGCTAACCTTTACTTCTGTGTATATTAGGTAAGAAAATGCTTTGAGAAGACTGTAGTGCCTTTCTTCCAAAGAGCAGGATTTTCTCTCCACATCAGTTTTAGATGGTATCTGTGATCAAAGAGACATATACTGTTCATATGCTTCCTCTGTACTTCAGAACGAGGGGTGACCTGGAGGGTGTATAAGTGCCCTTGTGTGGTTGCCTGGAAACTTTGGCCCACACAAGTGTCAACTTTCTTTCATGGTTATAAAGGAAGACTGAGCCTCACAGAGAGCTTTAGTCTTAGAGAAAAAAGGTCCTTGTGTGTTTTAAAACAAGTGTCTCACCAGGAGATAATGGTAGAGCAGTGGGTTATAAATGATGTATTTTGTTCACTTCGCCTTGATAATGGCACAAGGGAAAAAAAGTTCATCGCTCTCTTATCAAAATACTGTGACATTTCTCCTTCAACTGTAAAATTTCCTATCACATTCCTCTGCTGCAACAGCAACTAAATTTACTCGGTTGTAGAGACTACATAACCTCTCATCAAAAGGTGTCTTTTTTAATTCCTTCATTTCTCCCAACTTATACTACTGGAGAAGCACCAAGGTTACTAAAATCGTTGTTTTTACAATGTAGTTATTTTGCTTTTAAGAAGCTTATACGTTAGTTAGTAATACTGTGCTATAGGCAGAAATATGCTGCTATAGGCAGTATGCTGATTTCTGTTGTCATGTCTTCTTACATTGATTACATTCATTCTTGGTGATGTTTTTTTTAATGAAACAAATCACAAATGCAAGTGACTAGTTATTGAAGACCAAAACCACTGAAAAACCGTTGAGCTTCTCTGAAGTGTTGACTTATTTTCAGTAAGTACAGATTGCTGTTTGATACAAGAGATGGCATTTTTTGTTCCTGCAAATATCTTTCTGTAGCATTTCCAGTTTACAGAAGTGCAGATCTGTATATTCTTCTCAGGGAAACATGTCCCTTTAAGTTTTGGTATGCCATCTGCCCAAAGTATGGCTCTCAAACTGCATGTCTCCATAACGGTGTTGTTCCCTCAGATGGGAATGGCCATGCAAGCACACTCATGCTGTTCAGGGCCTGTCTCCTAAATGCCTGTTCAAAGCTGGCTGAAGTAAATGGGAAGTGACACCAGGGGGTTTTGGATAGGCTATGCCTTTGTCCCATACAGAGGAGCACTATACTACATGTAGTAGACTGTATTTCATCTGCAGAAGTTGGTGTGAAACAAAGGTACAATCACTTATAAAACTATGATAAACTTATAAAACTATGATAAACTATTAACACAAGGGACTTTGTTTTGATGACTGTATTGGCAAACATGAAATAAGTGTGTAAATTCAAAGCGTATGACCATTTTCATTTTGAGAGTTATTAGTATAATGATACTAAAGGTACTGAAAAATCGGTAATGAAATGTACAGCTTTGTAAACCATATTGTCATACTGAAAGTTCTTGACCAACACGCTGGTCAATGAGAAACTGAACACGAGCCGGCAGTGTGAGCTTGCAGCCCAAAAAGCCAACTGTAAACTGGGCTGCATCAAAAGAAACGTGACCAGCAGGGCGAAGGAGGTGATCCTGCCCCTCTACTCTGCTCTTGTGGAACTTCACTTGGAGTATTGTGTACAGTTCTGGTGTCCTCAACATAAGAAGGACATGGAGCTGTTGGAGCAAGTCCAGAGGAGGGGTACGAGGATGATCAGGGAACTGGAGCACCTCCCGTATGAAGATAGGCTGAGAAAGTTGGGGCTGTTCAGCCTGGAGAA
>JANHGB010040467.1:0-41094 GCA_026283785.1 Coracopsis vasa | reverse complement strand
CCACTATTTATCCAAACATATTTGTTGTATTATATACCCTCATCCTTCTCCATGTCCCAGGTGACCAGGTCTCCCATTTCCTTCCAGAAGGGTCCCACATTTTCCCTTGTCTTCCTTTCATCCCCAATTTACCTACAGAAGTTTTTCCTTGGCTGGATTCAGTTCTGTCAGCGCTTTAGCTTTCCTAACGTAGCCCACATGCATGTGACAAGAGATTGATATAATATATTGTACATGTGTTGATGGTAGTCATAGGTATTGTAGGTATTAGGATCTTGCACATGGGTCAAGATGACCATAAGTAACAAAAAGGAATTAGTGAGTAAAACCAAGACTTGGTTCTGTTTAAAAGATTCAAGAACATCCAGGATTGATTATACCAAGGATAAGTCATGTGACAGCTTGGCAAAGTAACCATTCGATTAACCAGCTTAGCAACGTAAGAAACTTAAGGTGTCCTGAAGTCAGCTGCCTTCATTGTAATACTAAAAATCACACCCACAGGTCAGAGTGTGCCCAGCCAACATGAAGGCCCCTCCTCTGAGTATGCATAGCCATTAGAAGGAATGACACAGCAAATATCATATGTAGATTAGATGTAGATTGCTCTAATTATATGTAACTGGGAGTGCATTACCTTGTATCTTTTGTGTATAAATGCAATGAAGGAACCGGCATTGTTGTGCTTGATTTGTGGAACAGTCCACCAAACAGCCAGGCCTGAACACACACACACACACACAGAGTATCTCTCTTGAGCATGTGGAGTTGGTTTACTACACGCTAGGCATGAACCTGCTTTTTGGACAACAAAACAGGTCCCACTGAATCCAGCATTGGCTGTTCCAGTACCCTGATGGGAAAGACTAGACAGATGTGGGGTCTTCCACAGCACTGGCTTTCATTAGAGAAATTATTTTATTCTCCCACAGCATTTCATGTTCCATGGGAAATCCACGGGTCTGAATGTACAGGGGCCATACTGTCCAGCACAGACAGCGCACAGCCACGGGCATGCAGAAGACAGCCCCACCACTACAACAGCTACCTACTGGGCTGCACTGTGGCCCACATACCTGCTGGCCATACTCTTGTCAGCACAGCTCGACAGCTTGCTTGGGTGCTCTGGCAAAGCCCTTGGTACAAGCTACAGCTGTAAGGTCCGCCGGAGGTGCTCCTGCAGGTTGTTCCTGCTTCTGGGCAGCCCTTAGCAGGAGTAATTGCGTGCCAATGGCATGCATTTCTATTAGTCCAAATCATATGATAGCTCCTAGCAGTCAAGCCAGAGCATGGGGGAAGGAGGAAGGAGCGGTCTCCAGCTGAGGCTAGCCAGGCACCCCACAGCTTTAGGAGACTGCCAAGACTACTCAGAACCATGGGAGAGTGAAAGTGCAGGAGGGGAGCACATGGCTAGCTCCTGGAGGAAGCTGCCCCATGACTCATGGGAACTTTCTTCTTCCCCTTCAAATGCCACCAGCAGCTCAGCCAAAAGTGCCTTTGCTGACAATTTCCAAGAGGGTCTGTCCAGAAACCCCATCAGCTCTCTAGCAGGAGGCAGGCAGGGTCTGCAGTCAGAGATGGCAGAGCCTGCTGCAGGGTACCAGTTACTCATCTGTTCTGGGTCTGGAAGCATTTGTATGTGTCAAGGGAGGGGGAAGGCTCGCCACTATAAACCCTGTATATAACATCATTTTGTTTTACTAGCATCCAGGTCTCTGAAGGCTGGAGGAGGGGAAGGAGGCTGGTGCAGCCGGATGCCCAGCTGGCTCCTGTTAAACTCCATGGGGGAATTTACACTCAGCAACCTGGACCTGGCAGTTTATTGCTGACTGGAGAGGGAAGAGGTTTGATGGGTGTGGGCTCGAGCTCACTCTGGAAAGTGAAGCCTGCTTTCCCTCCCCCCTCACTCCAGCTAAGTCTGGTAGATTTGAATCCCTGTGCTGCAACGCTAACACACGCTGAGCAGAGCAGTCTGGCTGGGCTACAGCTGGCTGGCTTTCATCAGGTAAGTTCAGTTAGCAGAACACAACTGTGGTTGTGGGGACGTCAGTGTGACCATATGAAGTAATCAGGCAGTAAACATCATTAAACACACGATGTTTTTTAGAGATGAGTAAATATTATCTAGGACTGCAACAGGCAGGGAACAGGCCCTTGGGAGGAACACCTGGGACTTGTGTGCTGAGAAAGTCTCTCAAGATGGGGACAGTTTCCCCTCCCTGTGCTCCCAGAGGCTTGTCTCTTAAGGAGATACTATACAAAAAGAGAGGAGGATCCTGCAAAGGCTGGTAGCTTTAAGCCTTTAAATGGGGAAAAAACCTTCAGCTCCACATACTTGTTTAGAAAAGTCATAGAGCACCCCCTTCCTTCTCCACATTCCTTTCTGCCCCTCTGTCACTGCTCTCAAGCAGAGTCCACCCTCCTCAGCAAGCCTATGTCTTGCTGCGTCTACCACACATACAAGGTAGATTCAGAGAGAAACAAAATGAAAATAACGAGAAAACACAGAGCTAGTAACAAACAGGAATGTTAAAAAAACCCCTCAAATACAAGAAAACCCACACAGAAAAAGCATGGGAACAATACCAGAGTAGATTGTCTTGTACCTTTCATACAAGCTGATCTTGAAAGGAACTGCAACAAAGTGAATGTGCCATCTTACAAGTGCACTCCAAGTTAATGAGATACTTTAAAAACCGCCTCCTCTGAGCCTGAGCTACTTGCACACCTGCACATTTCAGGCAACATTAGCAGATTCAAAAGCAGGGGTTTCTCTTCTCCTCCATAACTGCAGAGCGTGCTTTCCACTCCACAATTTCTGACTGATAACAGCATAATAACAGCAGCAGCATCATGGTGAAAGCTGAAAGAATTCCTTTCATCACTTCTTTGCAGCACTGTGGCATCACTCTTCTAGACCACCACCCCTGGACTTCCTCTTCTTTGAGGAGAGGTTGAATGTGGAACTGTTGGAAGTTTCACTTCTGTCACAAATCCTCGGCTTTCCTGCCTAAAGATGGGACTTTATAGACAGGACCTGGAAACCAGTGAAAAAGATCTCTGTGATTCCAGATAGCTCCACAGAGAAACAGTGAGCAGCTGAAGTGCCAGGTTATTTATGGCACGGTAAGATATGACGGCATGCTGTCTCCTGCTGTATTTATGGTGGCTTGCTCTTCCCTCAACCCTACTCTCAAGTCCCAGTGAGTACACATGGTACGTGAGAGATTGAGTGGGAGGAAAGATGGCTGAGGTCCAGTTAGTGGAAGTCACAGACAAAGCTGTGTAAGCCTGAAATTGGATGCATCATGCAGTGGGAGGTAAAGATAGCTCCCCCTTCCACCCTTCCATCTGTGAATGCTTCATCGCCTCCAGGATGAATCCTAGTGATCGCTGCTCTGAAACATTTCTCACTGAGGAAGACATTTTCAGAGAACAATACTGATAGGGTTGAGGTCTGCAAGACTCCTTTGAAGGCACAGCAGTTCAGAGATGGACACAGAGGAGCTAACATTGAGGTGTTTCTTCCACATCTGATTCAGTCAGACTTGGTCTGCAGATAGTCCAAGGGAGCTGCAGCTTGCCGGAAGCCCAGCAGAGCTCCAGTCCTTCAGAATGACTCAAGCCTAAAGCTCCCTTCTCCTGCATACAGCACTGCAACAAGCACTAAGGGACTGCTGATTCACACCATGGCTACTGAGCCTTGCAAAAAATCCAACAGGATAAATTCCCTTTTACGCCATCTGTGTGACCGTATGCTCTTCAGCCTGCATCTTCAGCGATGGGGCAGACTCCCCAAACTATACCACAGTCGTAACACAGCAAGTACCTGTCTGTGTAGAAGGTGAATATGGCCACTGAAGTTCTCTATGCCTTTCTATGAGATATGCACAGAATCAACCACAGTTGATATGCACACCACCATCAGGACAGTTTAATGCATTCTCAAAACAGTAAGTCTATACCTAACAGGCAGCCAATGCCTTTGGATAGCTACAGCCAATGTCCCTACTGAAACCCTGATATCCCAGGACACACGCACCATAAACACTATGACGACTGCTGCCATTGGAATAATACTAACACAGGATGCTGTGTTTTGCTTGGTGCACTCCAGATGCCACCACTACCTAGTGCAGACCATGTTTGATGTAACTTGCACAGGAGCTTGCAGGAGAGACTGAGATACCCCTAATATAGAGGCTAAAAAGTATTGAAGTACACAAAGAACTGTGTCAGATCCCTCCCTAAAGGGCTGATTTGGATACAGACAGATACACACAGATCCCTCTGGCTGCACACACCCTTGGTCAGAACAGTGATACTGCAGCAGTTTGTCACATTTGCTTGCTCAAACAACAGGCCTTCCCACCACACAGCATCCTATGCAAAACCCTGCCACACAGCACCCTATGAAGCTGCTGCTTCTTGGTAGCCACCTCGAACAGGGGTGGCCAATACAGAATCCGAACACAATAGCTGCAACTACATAGAAACTCCTTTTCCTTTCCTGGGAAAGCTAGCTTGACATGCTCAAAAAAGACACCTTGTCAATTTCCAGCAGCTTCTAAAGAAGGATACTGGCTGCTCAGTTTGGTTGTTTTCCTCTCAAACTTTAAACTGACTACAGACTTTACAGCTTTCTGCTCCAAAGGCCAGCAACTATGCTAAAAAGCTCACCAAGCTGAATCCTTCTTTGAGGATACTTCATGACTTCTGAAAAACATTACTGAATCAATCCCTCCTTTTGGGGTTCAATGCCCTCTGCTCTCTGCACTAACCAAACTGTTGAAAATACGCTGGCACTGGCAACTTAAGATGGTTTGATTACGTGGGGTTTTTCTTGTCTTTTTTTATAAGCTCTGCTACAGTAGGATTCATTTTACAAACACCTTTGGATTTCTGACACTGTGTCACATCTGGATTTACTTATGATGGATCGCAGATCTGCTTTACAACATTTAACAGGCGCAGGAACTTCCAAACATCGCCCCGTGACTTTGCACAGCCCTGCTGCAAATCCTGACAGGAGGATGCAAAGTTCCACCGGCAGTGGGGACCATCACTGCCTCCCACCGACATGGCAGGTTACTGCAGGTGAAGAAGCGAGAGTTAAAGATGCTCTGAAGAAACACCACTATTATCTGAGATCCGAACTGCATGCTTGGATTTCTTCTTCTCCCTAAACACAATACAAAAAGGAAGAACCTGGGAGGCTGGGATTCACAGTCCCAGATTTGTTTTTGTAGCGCATGGAAAAGGCTTCTTTTTGATGATTAATTACCTTTTACTGGGGATGACCACATTTAAAGTGTCTACTCTAATTCTTTCAGATCTGCCTTTGATAACAATGACCACTTTGTGTTGTTGACACAGCTGTGGTTTCTGGCAGGGACACAGGCAATTGCCTGAGTTGGTCAGATCCACAATAGGCTTTTGAGGAGATCTGGAAAACCTATGCCTTGATTTTAAGCCTGTGTAAGTTCTCCTGATATAAAAAGCTTTCTGAATCTGACCCATCTCTCCCTTGGACCAGTAAAAACTGCCCAGCCCGAGGTACCTTGTGAAATCAGGCCACTTTTATTGGAAGATTCCTCCTAAAACGTTGGTCTACAGTGTCTCAAACTGCATGCCAGGCAGCATCACTTGGAAACAAAAGCAACTCTCTTGTTGCAGTGCCTAACCTTTGCCATGGCCTCCACTGCCCCAGCACTAAAGTTTACGGTGCAGGAGCAAATAAAAGCTAGGGAAGACTACACAGACAAACATAGTTTTAACAAAGTCCTTTCCCTGGGTTGCGAGGCAATGTGTACTCCAGTTTCCACAGCAACAGAGGGAAAAAGAACCCACCCAAAAACTAATAAACCAAATTCTTTCCTTTTCCGTTGCCAAGCTCGGGATTGACAGGTCTTTAAAAAACACTCAATGTTCATTCTAAAGATGGAAAAGACAAAGTATTTCACTTGCTGTACACTTGTTAGATACATTTTTTGGCTCAGCTTGAAAACATTTCACAGTTCACACAGTATTTGGCAAGAGACCTTTTGGCTTTCTTTTCCCACAGACTGATTTTATAGCAATTAAAAGATGTAAATAAATTGCACACAGCACTAACTCTGTCAATCACACCCATACACACATTTACACACACATACAGGTAGTTATGGACAGTGTCCACATGAAGAACTGCAAAGATGAATGATAAAAGCAATTTATTATGCATCTTTCACCATGTCACCTGCACTTTCCCCATTAATCCATCTCAGCTGGATTATTTCGGGCATTCCTAACCTCTGAGCAGTTTCCAACAGCTGCTTTTATTGGGTTTTTTTCTTCTTTCTTCTCATAAGCTATTGCCAAAAAGCGTTTCTTTTCTTTCCTCTGAAATTGGAATTTTCACTGCTAAAGTAAATACCATTTAATATTCCTTGAGTTCAGTGTGTTCCTGTCCCAGGAAAAGTATAATTTGGACCGAAGATCGCGTAGGTACAATACTGTCAGCTTTCAAAACATGGAATTTCCAATGAGGAGAAGAGACTATTGACCTTATGAAAGGTTCACCAATCCAGTGCACTCAGGTCACTGGACTGGACTAAAATACTTATTTTTGTTGGTTATTTCCTTTGTTTTCTGTTTTTCAGGCCTCTACAGTCCTTTGGGGTCATTTTCAAGTGTTTTCTCCACAAAAATGAGTCAGAGAAAGTTCATATTTTGTAACAGGAAAAGAAGAAGACTCTCCTGAAATTGCTCAGAGCAAGGTCTTCTCAGAAACATTAAATATTAAAAGTCTTGCGGAGAGCTTGCAAATCTACAGTAAATATTTGAATCTGATCCCTGTGGCCAAACAGACCCTGGATCTTTTAAAACGTGACAATGCTTCTTTTCACAGAAGAGGGCTGTTTATGGCATATTTAAAGAATCTAGAAACTATGATTCTGTAGCTCTTTCCCACTCTCTTTTACAGGTCTGGGCAGCTGGACTCATTCCTAAGGACCCTGTCTATACTGGCAAAGCCTGTCATCCTAAATTATCATATAAATCATATATACTAAGTAGAAAGACAGCATTTGGATGAATTCTCTAATTTTCAGTGCAAGTTTGAATGCTCTGCATGAAATGTGTGGGTTAAGTATCCACAATACTAAGTACCTATGCATATAATGTATCAGTGATTATAAAGACACAAATCTTCCCCTCTGTGATCCAAGGCAGTTGCCAAAAACTGCAAGTGGTGCTGCCTGGATGCTACAGCCCCCCTCTTTCCAGCCTTCCTACTCCTGGGATGAGACTGCCTGAGCTCTGCCTGCAGAGAGCCCCGGATCCCTGCAGCATGAACTTTTCCCTTCACTTTTCTGTAGAAGGGGCCTCCCCATTCTTTGCCGCAGCACTCAGTCCCAGAGCTGCAGCCTGCTGCCTGAAAGTTGTGAAAACAGACAGCTTAGGGGCATTGTACACTCCTGAAACTTGAGCATGCTCCGAAGTGTCATTACTCATCCAGGCAGCTTTTCGTTCCCCAGCCTTGGCGAACTCTCCTCACTGAATCCTCAAGTGCTTCAAGGGTTGGAGAGCTGCCAGCCACCAGCTGCGCAAGATCTTAAAGAAACCTGAGCCCATTTTCATAATTTAGGAGAGCAAACAAAAAAAAAAAAATAATTAAGGAAAAGAAGCAAATTGAAAGATTCAAAATAGAAGGGGGAAGTCCTCTGTCTCATTCCCTCTCAATGCATCCTTTACTTTCATCCCACACAAGAAAAAGGTATTCAGAAAACAATATTAAAATAGAAGCTGAAAATTTAAGAGATTTTGTGACACCAGAAAAGAACCTAGAAGTGACAGTGTTCTCTGCCCAAGGCTTGATCCCTGCAAACTCCAGCATAGCTCAGTGGGGAACACTGCTGCATTATGGAGCAAAAGAAGGGGTTTTGTTTCCTTAGCACTGGTGATCTGCTCTGAAACGGTCTGGAGGAAAGGGAATTTGGTTCTCCTTGGGGACAAGAAGCAGCATACTTTTTTCAAGCTGCTAAACAAAATGATGGTGCATGACCTGAGTTCCCCACTTCTGGGACATACAGCACTACCTATATCAGATCAAAGTTAGCAAAGAACAGAGAAGGAAAAAAGAACAAAACAGCATTTTGTTTAAGGAAATGCAAGAGGGTACCTGAGCTTGTCTGCAATAAAGATCACCCTCCTCTCCAGAAGCAGGGAGGCAAAGACTCTGCTCAGATGCCGCACACTGAGGGATGTGAACAAGGACTCGAAATCCACATGCTCAAGCCTGGAGTCAAGAGGCCGTCGCAGCTCAATGACCTGTTGGAGAGAAAGAGACCATAGGTCTGCTCTTGCTGCCCATCCATACTGTGGCAAACAAACACCCAACAAGTATTTTCACCACTAACAAGCCTTACTGACTGTGCTGGCAAGTACCACATAGCATTAAGCCCTCAAACAGAGTCTTTCCAAAGACCTCCCACAAATCCTTCTTCCAGACAAAGACAATCCAGAGTCCACTCCAATGGGCACAGCATGAGACCAACCACAAGTTCTTCCCAATGGACTGAGAACAGGGAGCTCTTCACAAGGAGGAAAACTAGTTTGTGCCTAGCTAGAAGTGGTTTCCAGCCTTTCTGGCATTCGAGCAGCAGAATGGCATGAAGCCTTCCAAATCTGCATTCTTATTTTTACAGTTACAACTTAGTTTTTCGTTTTACTGCGAGAATCTGGATGTCTAACCTACTGACAATACAGTTTTATATCAGTCACAGTGAAAAGCAGTCTGTGAGCCTTTTTCTTTGCTCATATCTACCAATTCTTGTCACAGGATCTTCTCACTTCATACTCCTTATCTTAGACAGCTGCTCATCTAAATTGTTCTTGAAAGCCTCCACCACCACACATTTCATAAATTCCACAAGAACATTACTCCAGTTCTGAACTACCCTTACTAACACCAAGCCTGCAGCTGAAACTTGTCAGTGGCAAATTAATTCAACTACTTGTTGTCTTACTCTCAGTATACAGTCAGAACAACTGGTCACCTTCCTCTCTGTCGGAAACTTCTTGCATATTCAAAGGTTATCATGTGTCCTCTTTTGTCCTTTGTTTTCTGTATTAAGCAAACAATTTTCTCAAATGCCTTCATTTTGTAAACCCCTTAGTAAGTGGAACTACTTTTCTGGGGTGTTCTCCTAGTGTTTACATTTTTTTGAAAATGATATTCTAAATAAATTTCCACCAGTGCTGGGAAGCAGAAAAGCTCTTATTTATTATTCATCCATTCACTTTCTTTAACAATGCAGGAGTTTGTCTAAACAATATCATACTGTTACCTCTGCTCACTTTACAGCCCACTAAAACAGCTCCTTTTCTGAAGTACAGATGCTCACTCAGTTACTTCCATGTTGTATTAGACTACTCATTTCTTCTTCCCAGCTCTTGTCCATATTGAGTTTCAGTTCAAACCTTCAATTTAGCACAGTCACTTTGAAGTTTAATCCCTTACTCTCCAAAGTACCTGCAACCCATCCCAATGCTGTCATCTGCCCACTGTGTAAATGTGGGGTTTATGCATTCAACCAAGATAATTAATGAACATTAATGATCCTAGAAACAAACCAGCCAAAACATTCTCACAGCCTGATGGTACACCACTGGGATTCTACAGATCTTTAACCAACAATGCATGTGCTCTAGAGTAATTTAATTTAGTCTGGACTGTTTTCAGTTCAGATGAGGAGAACGCCACCATGCAGTGCTATGCTGAAAGCTCTCACAACCTCTATCAGTTCACTCACTTCCCTCTCTCTCATATTCAAGGCATGCTCAACAGGAAGTATGGCCAAGACTATGTTCAATTTAGCTTCCTTCTCCCTCCCACAGCCCTTCAATGCTACACCCAAAAGCTCTGCACTCTTACAACCCTCACTGCATGAGATGCAACACGTACCCTCACCTCCCTGCTGTGAAAATGCCATTTTGAGAGGCTGCAACATTGCCCTTGTGTGGTTTCAGTTACTTTTTGACCAGAAACCTGTGCCCTGTCACACAAAAACAGTGGCTCTGCATTAAGGATGCTGAAACATACGCTAGGAACCCTGTCTTCAGTAAGTTAAGTATGGGGGGCCTTGAGCAGGTCCAAAGTCATGTGCTGGGCAGCATGGGGCCTGCCAGTCCGTGGCACTTGGCCTCAGGGCCAATGCCCTGTTTCATTTTGCCAGCATTGCTGTGTCCTTACACGTTCATTTTTAACATATGATTTCCCTTTTGATTCTGAAGTCACTGAAGTGTCCATGCCACCCCCTTCAGTCCCCTATTTTTCTCTCTAGCTTCTCCACACAGTTGCCAGACAATCTGTCCTTGAAGATCCCAGTGCTATGTCACAGTCACAACTTCCAGTCACCAGTCCTGCACCATTTACTGTCCTAAGCCTCCTTCGGGGGTGATGTCTTTACCTCTGTTCCTGAGCCTGGCAAGAAGTTCTTGACTGTAATCGTCCGCCCCAAAGCTGGAAAAGGTGCCTCCATAACGCTCCTCATGAGAGGCTGCACCAAAGCTGGGGAAATGCCCCGTCTCTTCTCAACCTCATCCAAGATCTGAAATAAAGGCATGAAGACAAAAACATGTAAACTGGGAAGAGGGAGATAACACCATGAATGAAGTGCACCAGCATCTATGGTCTCTCCTTAACCCAGCATTGACATGGAGCCTTGAGTCATAAGGAAGAAGGCAGAAGATGCAATTGAAGACCCTTAATTTCCTTCAGCAAGAGAAACCCAGCTTCAGTGAGGACACTGGAAAGCTTTCAATTTGCAAACTCCCCACAAAAACTCAAGAGTCAGGACTCAACCTTTCAATCTCTCAGTGCTGGTGTCCTGGGAGTTCTGCTGAAGGAAGAAGGCAACAGCTGACAACCCAGGTTTTTTTTAACTGTTTTGGACTAGAACTGTCCAGAACTAGGCTCTGGAATTAGCACGTGGTTGCCTTGTCTACACCACTTCAGGCCCTTTCTTCAGCATCAGCTCTCCTGATCCCCACTCTTTTGGTTTTGACTTAACTTTCAGATCCCCCTTAGCCTACACCACAATCCCCTCTCTCACTCATCTCACCTTAGAGAAGAGATTGAAGCATCCAAGGCGACTCACAATGCAGTAAACTTCTGGTAAACGCTTCCCTTTCCCACTGGGCTTTCAAGACAAATGCAAACACACACAAAATACCAAGAAAATGTCAGTTACTGCAAAGATAGAGGGTCTGGTCTCAGTTCTGCAGCTTGGTGGCTGGCTCAGAAACTGGCAGGCATTTGATAGCATGCTGCTGCTAACAATACCTTAAGTCTGGCTCAAACCCTGGTATGCTAGAAACAGTGGGGAGAAATGGGCACATCCACAGTATAATACAACCTTCCTACGTCAAATGACTAAGGCAGGGCAGACTGTTCTACAGACACAACTCTGAGCCTACAGGACCATCACGGGTTTAGACAACTAGTAGCTATCTAAAGCTAAGAGAGACAGGTTAGCAGTGAAACAGTCCGTGCTCAAAACATTAAGCACTGGTGTAAGTAAAAGGTAAAAGAGCTACGTGTGAGGTGGAGGACAGTACTTGGAAAGGGACTCTGGCACTGAGCAAAGCAGAAGAGAGCAAAGCTGTTCTGCTGCCGCTCTTTCTTTCTACATTGAAAGAGCAGCAGCTTTCCACTTTCCAGAATGGGTGCCAGTAACACCAACCCCATAGAAGACTGCATATCTAGGAAAAGAAAAAAGAACCCAGGGATAATTACCAGCAGCCTTCTACAGTATCCAAATCGCCTGCTTCCATCTTCCCCCGTCAGGACAAATGAGAATGTCTCACTGCAAAAAGAGAAACAGTCTCTGACATAGAATCCAAATAAACCCACAACATTTTTGCATTTCCAATACATCCCTGTTAGGGCTCTGCCCAATTTTCTGCCATGATAGCGCTCACATTTAGTTAGCTTGATATATAAATCCGTTTGTTACAAATCAGGATACAAAGTACAGTACCTACCTGGCAAACTGATGGATGGGGGCCCAGTCCTTTGCATCAGGGAAGCAAAACTGGGGAATAGCTTTCAACTGATCTTCTGCCTCGCGCATGAATTTGAACGAGCGCTCAAGCTAACAGAACAGAGAGAAGGAATGTTTCCAATTAGTCATGTGGAGATGGAATGACTTCAAATATTTTTCCTGTGACAAATGAAGAGGTGATGACAGAGGCTAAGCTTCTGCCTGGAAGATATTAAAATTTCTGTGATTCTGGCTCACCTAATCTTTAGATATCTTAAAGTAACTCTGTGCCTCCAATTCCACCAAGTCCTGTATCTGCAGCACCTGCCCCTGCTGTATTGCGCCCATAATATGGGACACATCTTCCAGCAAGCTGTGAGAGAACTGAAGTCTGAGGGGAGCTCTGGTTACAAGCCATTTACAAACACTCTGTCACACTGGCTCTGTGTTGCTCCCATTCCTCCTTCCCTGTTTTGAACTAGACTATTGGTGAAAGCTGTGCTTTCTCTTTAAGAACACGTGTCTTCTCCCAAGTGTCAGTCTTCTTTACAAAGAGAAGGGGGTATAAAGGAATAGCTACATAGTCACAGCCAAGGACAGCAAAAGATCTAAATCAGCTGCTCCTTCAACACTGCGGAATGCCATGACAATTCTCAGGGGGTGATTGCAGACCCTCTATCTTCAGTCCCACTGAACACTGACACAGCAGAGGGGTTACTGATAGCACATGTGGTCAACAGAGAACCTGTGGCTTCTCCAGCTGCACGAGTGCACCACACAATCTGAGACACATCAGCCAGACCTTTCCGACAGGCACCGTACCTTCAATGGGAACTGCTGGGTGACCTCAGGGACATAGGCAGCCCCAGCCTGCTTCTTGTGCAGTGACACCACCACGAAGTACTCAAACAGCTGCCTCTCTTGATACTCGATCAAGTCCCGTTCCAAGGTTTGGTACCGTGGGGTTTGCTTCAGGCGAGATTTCACATGCACCAGGCGCTGGCTGTGAGCTATCAAGAAAAAGATTAGAGATCATGATGCTGTCTAGCTCTTTGCACAGAGCACTACAATGCTTTTCAGAGACTTACAGATAACCTTGACACCACCTCACTGTATTTACTTTATTAGTGGCTGAGTAAGAGGTGGGAACCATTTAGAAGCTGCACTATAAATACCGACAGAGATGGGACATTATCTGGTGAGTGCCATAGTCCTGAAGAGTTTTGGCAGCAGACAAACTGAGATCCATATGGGACATGATGTAACAGATAATGTCTGGGCATTCATCCTAGCATTCATACCTGTATCTTTCAAAGCCAGCACAGTTAGGTGATTGATCACCTTTGTTCAGAGGAGGCTGTGAGTAGCAATCCCCACAGTTTTACAAGACCAGGATTTGTGTCAGGCTACAGTTCCACTGGCTAAGCGATGCTGGGGACTCCCAGCTCCATTAACACAGGCTGGGCTGCAGGCCAACAAAAAAGAAACATGAAAAGAGGTGCAAATCAGAAAACCTGGCTAATGCCAGTCCTTCCTGTGCCTAAACTTTATCTGTCAGGACCATGCTTCTACAAGTTCACCCAAGACAATAGGAAAACAAGAAAATCTGCCAAGCAAGCTGTAACTGCAACACATATGAGCTGTGGGACAATAAACATTCCAGCATGGAAAGTAATGAAAAGCTGCCTGCTGAGAAGAGACCAGATGAGATTCCATAAGACCACTCCTCTGCTTTATTTTACAGTCGCATCCCAAATTAAATCTCCATGATGCCTCCCTTACCCCTACTACAAAAGAAAGAATTAACCACAAGCAGAGACTACAGCACATTCTCACATCTGTGCTTCCCGTGAACGCGGGTGGCAGTGCAACTTTTTGACAGAAACAACAACTACTAGGATACTGCAGGAACTCCAAATACTTAAGATGTCTGCTTGGGAGCCTGGGCTTCCTGAAAGTATATACTTTAGGACAGACACTTGACCTTTTGTCTAGTAAAGTTGTGCCACTCGTGGACCATTCCAGGCAATGTGATTTATAGCAATCTTGAGATGCCTCTTAAATCAGAGAGTGTAACAATCCCTGGATAGTTAAAGCCCTGGAAAAATGGCTTAGACTCCTTTCTCTCATCACCTATTTGCTCTAGGGCTGTAATTCAAAAGTTTTCAGAAATGGTTTCTGTTTTACCAGAGACTTCAAAAGGAGCAATGTCATAGCAATGCCGAGTGTTTCTGAAAAGCTCGTTCAAGCTCTGCATTGTTTATATTCTGTGCAACCCACTACAGATACCGGGATTTTACTGCTGTCATCATGGCAGAGTTTGTCTTTGAACATTTTTCCTTCCCAAGGGTCAGCACTTATGGCTCTGACATGCAGTCTGCTGATTGCTGTTTGATGATTTACTGTGTCTCAGATGATGTACAGTGACTTGCTAAGCAGAGGTAACTGGCTGGTGTGTTTAGTCTGTTAAGTAAAACATATAAACCTGAAAGTCCCAGATAAAAGAGACTTGTTCAATCATCTCACTTTCTTATTTAAAAATAGGGAAGTCAACAGTTCAACAAGGCATAAAGCAAAATACAGGTGCAGCTAGAGCAACTAGCAAGTGCCAGAGCTCCTGCTCACACTTATGTAGACTCGCACAGTCACCCAGATAGATCTGGATATTGTTCACAGTCATGCGCTGTTGGATTTGAGATGAGTTCACACGGTCATCATCGGTTCCTCCCTATAGGCAGCTCCTAGCTGCAGTTATACAGATGTTACAGAGAAACACAGGGTGATATACATGACTCACTATGGCAATCAGTAACAGACAAGAGTTTGAGTCTTCCTGGACACATCTACACTGTCTTTCTCAAGCTAGACCTGAACATAGACTGTATTTCACATCGAGTTTCAAGACAGTTGTGAATGTAATCTCAGCTCAACCTGGGTGCAGACTCTCTCCCTGCCTCCAGGCTAGCCAGAAAACCTGTCAAAACATAGGCAGTGGCAGCAATTTTCAGCTTGATCTTGCTGACACAGCAGTAAAGATAAAAGATTTCCCAATGCAGAGGAGAGCAAGAGCATACAGTAGTTCTTGTGTGGAAACCTATGCTCACAAGAGGGAACTCAGTCTGAGGTTTCTGTTCTAAAAACCTGAAAGAGAGCACTTCTAAGCACAATGCACTGTAACTGACACAGAGTCCAACTGCTGCCTATGCCTGTCTTTTCAGCTTGAGCACTGACCTACTACCCAGCTCAGGTATGCACGTGAGTCAGGAAGCTTTGGAATCTGAGCGACTTTCCATCTTGCATTCTAATTCTGCCAGGACTTTGAGTCTGCCACATAACTTTTGTAAAGATTGCAATGCCACCAGCTACAGGCCTAATTACCCGCACAAGAAAGTTTTAGAAGAGTATTATTATGGAGACGAGTACACCATATAGCTCTACTGAAGTGAAGTAAGCAATGCAGCACTTTATCCCAACTCAGCCAGTGCAGAGGAGTTTAACTAGCAATAAAGCATACAGTGCAATTCTGTTTTCCCAGCTAGCTAGTCTGGCTGGTGTGTTATCTCCCATAGAAAATGTGTAGTTGGGTTTCTGAGCACCCTGTCCCATGCAATGCTGCTTCTGTCAGCCTGGTCACACATTTTTGACTGTACTTAGAAAACCCTCACTGTATTTCCACAGTGTCCAAGCCATCTCCTAGGCAAGTCAGTGCAAAGAGCTTTGATGGGAATTGAAATTGATGTTTGGTTTGGAGCCCTATAGTCTGCCCATGGATTTTCTTCTGCAGTATTGAGATCTTTGTTTTCTCACTGTGTTCTGAGTGGAAACTCCTTCTCCAAAGGCAGAACACAGAAGCCATTTGCTCTCTTCACACATGTGCTTACCTTTCAGCTTCTCTTCAGTATCACTGTCTGATTCACTGTTTTCATCTGTAACTAGGAAAAGAAAAAGGGGAAGATGAATTAGGTAAAGTCTATTTATACCTGTGCATTTCTTATCAGTGGCATGAGAAAACCAAGCCTGGCAACTTCAGAGGGAAAACAGTAATGATCTCAAGAGCCTTGCTCTTTTCATGGGTGCAGATAACCACAGGCATTTAGCTTACCAACCTTGGTATCTTCCTACTCACTCAGGGAATAATAATAACAACAACAACATTATTATTAATAATAATAAATAATAGTAATAATAATAATAACAAAACAACAACCCCAACCAAAGCAATTTTGAACAACCACCACCACTCCCACCACTCCCAAATCAATTTTAGACAGCCAGAAGAGTTGCATAAAGAACAAAATGCCAGAGCAGTATTTTATCCAAGTCTAAATAAGCACAACACCAAGGCAAAATACTGATTAATAGGCAGTAGTTTGCAGCACAAGGGATAAAAACAAGCAAACAAACAAAAAAAAAATTGCCAGACCAAATTAGGCTCAAAGTCTATATGGTCCAGTAGCCTGTTTCTGTCAATGATACTGTAGATGCTTCAGAGAAGGATATAAAAATGAGGTAGAGACAAGTCTGAGAACCCTGAACACATAAAAACATATAAACATAAAAACATATAAACACACTCATCCACCCTGTGTGTGTATATCTTATATAAAATAGGATAAACAGTAACAAGCAATTGTGGGAAACAATTAGTGGACAGCTTTCACTGGAAATCAGAGTGTCTTGGAAAAAGCACCATGTTGGGAAGATGTAATTTAAAGTTTTAAAGAGATGAGATGCTTAAAAGTAATTGTTCTGAAGTACCTGAACACCTCTGGCAAGCTGTTAACTGACAGCAGGAAGCTGAAAGTCTTAGTCTTGCTATGATGGAGATGGTCCTAGAGTCAAATCTGGAAACCCTGATTTCCAATGGAGGCTCTTTGTTTATTGGAATGCTGATGGAGCCAAGACTGTTTCAAAATTTACCATCTTCCATTGGACCATTTAGTACAGTGACACATTCCCGCAAAATATTTTGATCCCAACAAATCAGACTTTTTGGACAGAAAATGCTTCAAAGCTTCCAGCCCGTTCCAGAAATAGACATCAAAAACAGGGGGACATTTCTGACGTGACGTGTAAGGTTATCATGTAAACCCATGGAATGAAAATTAAGCAAGAAAAACAAAGAAGTTCCACTTTTATGAAAGCCTTTTGGGCAGAGGAACAGCCTTTATGTTCTCAAAAGAAAGCGTGGAAGCCCCAATTCAATCTTGCTCTGGACTCCTAAAAAACATCACATAATCACTAAGCCAGCCTAAACTCTAAGACAAGTCCTCAAAAAATCTTAGATGCATGATAATTCAAAGTTCCTTTACCTTTCCCTGAATTGCTCTCTGTAGATTGTGATAGTCTCTTGACGCGTTTCTTTCCCCTTCGTGCCTCATAAATGGCATTGATTTTCAACACGAGCTGCTCAGCAAACACACACACAAACAAACAAGGTTATTTATCTCCCCAGGCAAGAAAGAAAGTTAGAACTTCATGCAAAGTGCTCTGTTTCCCAACCCTGGCCTTACTTAAAGTCTTCACTTGAGAACCTGCCCTGGTGCACAAGTTTAAAAGCAGAAGTGGCTGGAGCATGACAGCAAACTTTAATGTCTTTTATGCCTTTAACATCTGCTGTGGGCTATGCTGGAAAAGCCTTCATACCAAGCATGGGGGAAACACATTGTACAAAGAATGACAGAGAAATTGAAACGGGTGGGAGCCAATAAAGCTGAAGTACTTTATAGTAGTGTTTCTCTTTGCAAATCCTTTAATCCCTGGCTTCCCAGCTGACCAGGAGAGAGGATATCTCAGTGTTGAGCATAGCTGGGCTTAGTGGCTCATTCAATGCCTCTTGTCTCCTTATCCATCCCTAAAAAAGGGAGCGGAATTGCAGGAGGACTATGCCAGGCTTCCCCAAGCCGCTTTGAGCCTCCTTGTCAAGGTCCCGGGCAGGAGCAGCAGAACGTGGCCACAGCATTAAGATCTATTCCACACGTGTTCTGACAGCTCAAGGTAAGACAGGCCCACCACATACTTGGTCAGGGAACTCTGAATCCAAATATTTAAGTGAGAGGTAGGATGCTCTGCTGTGAAAGTACAGCCTCCACACAGCCACCCAGCTCAAGTCTCAGGCTAATCTTGCCACTGACACAGTAAATCTCAGTTCTGAACTTGCTTTGCAATACTGCTCAGTGACAATGTCTGGTAAATGTATATACTTGTAATCTTCCCTTGAGCTGACATAAAAGCATGTGTGAACACACTGACAGAGCTCAAGCACATGCACAGATGTGTAGGCATACTGGGAAAGAAAATCCTAGATGTTTGTAGTCTTTGGCTCATTCCTAAAGGGAGGAACAGAGAGAGGGCATTCAATAATCAGATATGCAAACATGAACACAGAGCTGGCAACCAGGAAACAAAGATGATACACAAACACATCCCTTTGCCCCCAGCTGAAAACTGTGGGTTCAGAAAAAAATCGCCACAGACAGTCCCTGGAAGCCTCTGCTTGTCCTGCAAAGACTGGGATAAGCAACTGTGTTTTTATAACTGTGTTTTTGAAACATTCAATAGCCAGACTAGTGCCAAACCTCATTTGGACTGAATACACTTCCTGCTAGATGTCAAAGAAAATAGAATTGAAACAGAGTCATGCTGTATCCAAATATGAACTAGGAAACGTTGCTCCAAAGAGCTCTCCTAATTACAGAGAACTCTTTTTGTCACTCAAGTATCAGTATTTTCATTGTTCCCTTTCAATATCACACCCTACCTTGATTTAGGAACAGTCAATGCATGAATCAGACCTAGCAAAGAAGAGTTTGCCAGGAGAGAACAACACCACAGCACACAGACAACTTCTGACTCTCCTATCCATCAAGCAAAGAAAGAAATATGCTGGGGTACATCTTTGGCAAAAATATTAATTGGTTTCCCCCCTCCCCTGATAAAATTAAACTTTTATCCAAAAATTAAAATGCTTTTTTCTTGTTATTATTTTCTCTCTCCTGACAACCACGGTAACTCAGACTGAAAAATAACTTCTTCAGAACTTGTAGAAATGCTAGTGAGCCTTCTCCTTCAGGCAGGAAGGGGGTTAAACACAAGTCAGGTCAGTTGCCAGGACAACAGCTATGTTGCAGGGATGCCACACTGGAAACTAAGGAAAATATCTCATACTTGAATTCCTGCCTGGAAGAAGCCAAGAGAGAAAGACCTAGATTTACCTTGGGAATTTTCCTTCTCCTCTTGCCATTCTGAGGGTCTCCCAAGGAGAAGACAGTGTCATCTGGACTGCTGGGAGTCGAGGGAGGGCTGATTCTGGATGGTGACCCAGCCCCATCACGGCTCAGTTTCCGTATGTCTGGCAGCTTGAAACTCCTCCGTTCTGAGTTTTGTCGGAAAAAAATGGGCTTGGAAAGCAACTGGAAATAAAGAAGGAAGGAATGAAT
The DNA here is from genome assembly GCA_026283785.1 of Coracopsis vasa. Classification (NCBI taxonomy): domain Eukaryota; kingdom Metazoa; phylum Chordata; class Aves; order Psittaciformes; family Psittacidae; genus Coracopsis; species Coracopsis vasa. The sequence goes on along the minus strand of JANHGB010040467.1, from coordinate 21,629 downwards.
GAAGTGCCTCACATGTCTTTGCTTCATTGGTAACACTGTCACAGTGGGGCAGCTGCAGCACCCAGCTGGCAAACCAGCCCTGAGAACGCTCGTGGATTTCTGCACACACAAGGAACTCACTCAGCTACCATGCTAGACCAGGCCTAGCTTGACCAGCAGCTTAACCATCCCAAATTCATTTCAGACCAAAACATAATCTCGGTGGCTGGCCAAAAAGCCTTGCTTCAGTGTGAAAAAAAGTCTCCCAGGACTTGTGTAATCCAGATGCTGGGACTGTAAACAAGACAAGACTAACCAACCAGCCAACCACAAGCATTTAGGATAAGGAGCAGCTAGCCAGGAGGAACAGAGAAGGAGTGAGATCAGACAGAATGCACTGTCAGTACAGCTGTCTTTGACAGAAGCCAGAATTAACTATTTCAGATAAGGGTACAAGAAATGCCACGAGAGGCAATTATGGAGTCTGGATACTTCCTTAGCTCATCAGTAAGTTCAGTGAGAGAACAACAGTAGATCTTTAAGTACCAGAATAAAGTTTTTGAAGTCCCTAACCAAAATCAGCATTGGAGAAACAGAAAGCTCAGCTCTAGATAAAGAAGGGCAAACCACTTCTCACCAGAAATATGCTCAATAAGAGCTCTTTTTGTCTTCTCCTACAGAATTGCCCAGCAGTTATGACAAGATGAAGTCTCACCTTCTGTGAGCCCTGTACCTGTGCTCCCAGAGGATGTATCTTCCTGGCATTAAGCAGCGTGGGGGAGAGGTATGCAAGCTAATTCTGAACAAGTCACAGCAACACTGTAGCTGAGGCAGCATAATGGTCTGCCTCCATCAACAAACACTCAGCTGAGTTACTAGCCAGACCAATTCACTCAATCAGGTTAGCTCAGGTGTCTCTGGATGGTTTGGCAGAAGATGCTCAACTCACAAAAATGCCTACCACCCACAGAGAAGTCACACATCATAGTGAGACTGGGAAGAGCCTTTGCAATGAAGAATCTCACTTCATTGAGTGAAGTGCACTAGTTCAACAAGCTACTACTGAAAGTCTCCCTAGACCCATTCCCCATCAGTGTGTAGCCTGGCCAGGATCTGATTCACACTGCAGTTGCAAACCCGAGAGAGCTGTAGCACTTCTTTTCTGACTGATGCAGGTCACAGCTTTTAGATGTCAAAGCACTGTAGTGTAATATAATTACTCCCATCCAGCTCTTTACCAAGTGTCTCCTGCTGGGAACTCTGTCTATGCTGAAAGTTATTCCTGTGTAACACTCCAGCCCCTTTTGATAGCAGAGGTGGGAAATCAGGGTGCACAGGTGATTGCAAAGCTCCCTGAAGGGAAATCAACTTCATTCCAACACATATATAGACCCTTGCTGCTCTAGAACTAACTAGCAACAAGGAGAATGGATTGAGAACCACAGAACAAGTTTAACTTCTAAATGTTGAATTGCCCTAAGAATCCTCAGCTGCTGATTAAGCTGGTTGCAAAACAGCAACACATCCAGAAATGCTGCACGTCAAACTTCTGAAAATGTTGGGTAACAGCTCTAATAATAGCTGTAACTTGGAGAGCATGGGAAAACCCTCTGGTCAGAAAACTGTGTTTAGATCCCTGCTATTCACTCTGAACCCAGTTGTTACCAAGATGACTTCTGCTGTTACACTGTCCCTGCTGTTTCAGGCTTGAACTATCTAAACAGACAACAGGAACCAACCAAACAGCTCAGGAGGATGAGAGCAGGGCTGGCCTTGGTAAGCCCTGAGCAAGAAGTGCAGGTCAATGTTTTACCTCTTCGTTTGATTTCACTATCAAGGAGCGAAACTGCACCAGGCTGTGAACTGTGCTGTTGGTGAAGGCACCTTTTTAGTACTGGCCCCCTAACCAGGGGACCGGCATTGCATTACTTAAAAGCAACCAGTCTCATCAAGAAGAGAGCAAAAGAAGCATCCTTAAGGCAGGGGCTGCAGATTCACCTTGGCATCAGGCAGACTGTGTACTGCTCACTGACCCTGCACCAAGATCACTGCAGGGCTTGATTACCCAAGCACTTAAATATCCTCTTCGAGGGGAGGAAGACCTTTCTTGCACTATGTTAGCAGAAGGTCTTCTCCCTACCAGGGAAAGGTAGCCCTGGTAGGAAAAAAAGTGAAAGCCAACAAACCATTTGTATAAGAGAATGCTGGTTTTTTTGCCTTGCTAAAGGGCAGTAAATCCCCTCTTACCACACTGTACTCTGTGGTAAAAGACAAAAAGGGAAAGACCCTGACACAACGAAAGTCATTGGCAAATCCCTACCTTTTCCATACAGGACCTGGATTTCACCCAAAAACCTTCCAAAGTAGAAGAAATGGTCATTTGAATTGAAGTACCTTAGTGGGAGTTCCAGGTACAGAAGAGGTGGGGGATGCTGGAAAAGTCAAGACACATTTCTTCCCCAGACAGCGGCTGTTGGTCTCAATGTCTTCGTAAGGGTTTTCTTTTGATGGTGGATCTGCAGCAAAAAGCCACAAGCAAGAGACTGTAAGTGCAGAAAATCCTTGAGGTTTGCCATAAAAATCTGTTTGGGGATCTGCTGGCTTTCTCACACCTCCCACATCAGACATAAAGACCTGTTCTCAAGCATTCCTGCAACTGCTTCATTCTCTCCACAGCCCTAGAAGTCCAGCTGCTCACTGGACACTGTCCAAACCCTGACACTGACACATGCAGCCATAGAAACGTATCACAGATACTACAGATGGAACAGACCCAGCGAGTCCTTGAGTTCATTTCCCTGCCTTCAGAGGAGCTGTGAGGTTCCCAGGCACATCAGCCCATAATTGTATTTCCTTCCTTCCAGTCTTCTGCTTAGAATTGCCCAAATGAAACTGAGAGCTGAAGGGCAAGCATAAAGGTCCTCTCTCTTCTGTTTTAAGCCCATGTTTAGAGGGACCTTCAGCCATCATTTAATGGGGGCTGAAGCGATGCACTGCTCTTGGGCTGACTGCAGGAAGATTTAATCCCCTCTGAACATGGATGTCTATCACACAGCACAGACTTTCAAACCCATCTACATATGCCTTAGCCTCACAGGCTCCACTTTAGAAAGAGGGAGGAATTCGCTTCACTTAACCTAGGCCATTCAAAGTCAGGATGCCCTCCCTGGGGGAGGCTTGGGGAGAGATACCTCTGAAGTAACATTCAGTTCATTTTTCCCTAGGATCCCCTCAAAAACACAAGACTTGAATGACCACACAGAAGTGTCCCTTTCTTTCCACTGATTCTGGAGATGAAGCACACAACTAATTTCAGTTCTTAACACCCAAAATTACATATAATGAACTTCTTACATCTCAGCCTTCAGCAGTGCTGGGAAATGAAAACGTTAGTATTCTCTCTCCACTGCCATCATTTAATGCCATTCCAGCTGGGATTTGAAGCAACTACCTTTCTCTTACTGTCACCTAATGCTTGGCTAAGAACAAAGACTGGAGGTCAGTGATGCTGCAGGCCTCTGGAGCAGGGACCAGTAATGGCTGTAGGATATAACTGCCTCGCTCCTACCTCTGCTTGGCAGAAGTGCAGCTGAAGTCTTCATGCAAGGAGAGAAACCCAAGGTTTTTTCCGACACTGTCTTCTACACTGGCTTGGTGATATGCAGCACTACAGTGGTGAATCTCAGTTCATCAAGGAGAAGTAGGTAAACTTGTGTGACACCAGCAAAGCAAGGCTGCATGGGCATTTTGTCAGCAAACATGCTCCTGTCCCTTACAGTGGCTCCACTTTCTAATTCCAGTGGCAAATTTCAGTACTAAAAATATAGTTTTTTACAGCTGTTACACAGCGAGTAGATTGGAGCAAAAAGAACAAGCTTGGGTTCTGTTGCTTCATCCATTCTCAAACTTCTGGGCAGCAAGTCCAACTAGCCTCAGTTTAAAAGAAAGGACACCGTTTCCCTCTTTTTGACAAACAAACCTTGCAATGAGCTGCCCAGTACAATTTTCAATATTCCAGGCAAGCACTGGTGAACAGGTAAAAATATGGTGCATGAAAGGAATTTCTATAATTTGCTGGGAAAAGGAATGGTTCTTCCAGCAACAGTTGAGCCCCCACAAGTCACACATATGGACATGGGGTGTACGTTTGTGTTTGCATGCCCTGATGGACACACATGACTATCTTCCAGTCAGCAGTGTCCTGTGGCTGAAGTCTTGGTTTCCCCTCCACTGATAGGGTTTTCACATGTTGTTTGTTTCATGGGCTATATGTGCCTGTGGTCTTGTGAAAAATAACACTGTAGCTTTTTTTGAGTTATCCCTGTGCGCCCCTTTTCCCAAGCTCCCATGGTAACACCACCAGGACTGCAGGAGCCAATTAAACATCACTGACTTGAGGCAAAGCCTAAACGTGCAGCAAGAAAACAAGAAAACAAACATACCCCCTTAGCTGACAATTACTCATAACTTTGTTTTCTTCTAATATCTGCAGCTAAAAGCCAAAGGGGAAAAGAAATTTCAGCCTGGGATTTGAGTTCCCTGCAACATTGGGACACAGGGGTGGCTCTTGTGTTTAAACGGGTGGATTTGCACATTCAGCCACTCTGTAATGCTATCCATGTTATTCCAGCTGACAAGGTGACTCTTATTTAGTGGTTTCTGAGACCTCCCACCACAGAAAACAACCAGCAGCTGCTCAGGCACTCCCTGTCCCTTTGCCCCCCAAGTAAAAAGAAGAAAAAAAGCAAACAATAAGCCGACAGCCTCAGAAATGTCAAAAAGGACAGACCGGCATCACCTTGTCTGCCATCAGTCCCAAAGGAACACAATTCATTTGAGAGATCTTTCTCATGCTCCCGAGAAAGCACAGCTCTTCCCATGCCAAGGAACACAGACCACTTTTGTAGGATTACAGCTGCATGGCAAGAGCTATGCAGCTATTACCTTCCTATTCTGCTAAACTCAGGCAAGAGCTTTACACAGCATCAGGCTACAGCTGCTAAAACTTAAGGCTTTTTCAATGCTTTTATGTTCCATAAAAGGCCATTTAATTCACAGTTTTAAAAAACATTGCGGAAATTGAGAGTGTTACAATAAATAATCTTTGAAATGTCACTGATCTGCCATCAAAGTTAGAGAATGAAATAAAACCCAATTTCAAAGACTGTGGGACCTAGTCTCTTAATTTCAGTGGTACCTAGACCCAGACACAGTCCTATTTCTGAACCGTGGAACTGATCTTAAGGCTGTTTCCAGACTACCTCAGCAGTGACAAACTCACCACAATGGACAGACCAGAGCTGTGAGAACTAGTCCACAGGAGAAAAGAAAGACACGAGAGATGCCAGCAAAAATTAAAAGCTTCTTCCCACATGCCTCAGGTTCATCTTTGAAGCTGATGAGTTTTGAAATATTCTGTTTATTTTTCTTATTACTTGCCAATAATCTGTGTAAAATATGTCTTGGTTTGCATTTGGATAATAAACATAGTTTAATCAGCACCTCCAGTGCGTGCCTGTTAACTGTCTTCTCGGTTACTCAGCATTAGCAGTCAAATCCCTTCCCTATCCAAAACTCCTACCCAGGATGTCTTCATAGACGTTCTCCTCGGATAAAGTGCGTGTGAGGGCCAGCTTGGTCTGTGCGTACCAATCCACCCGCCTGGTCTCAGACGATGACTGCAGCAAGTCTTCAAACTCATATGACTTCCTGCACCATTGATGGGAGGGAAGAAGGAGCAAAGACGAGAGCAATACAGTTAACCAGCATTTATAACCAAATCACAGCTAATTCACTGCTCCAACACACCACACAGTTGGCAAAATGAATTATGGAAAACATTTCAATGCCTCATCCCATATAAAGCATGAAAAAGTAACACAGGGATCAGTTATTTTTATCAGTCACACAAATAAAGGCATTTAGGGGACACCATAGATAATCTGGGTTGTCGTGCCAACAGCACACTGTGAAGGTACAAGTGTTAAGTGGCACATTCTGCAACCCTGCAAAGAACTTGAGGCCATGAGAGGTCCCATTTACAATACAGATCCCACCCTTGGCAGGAATAGGGGGTTCAAAACCAGCTCTTTGTTTTTACCCATTCTACCATCCTGCATGTGAGTACTGATTTCTTGTATTGCTCAATCAAGTGTCCTCCCCTAACAAACCCATAAAGTTTCAATTTCCTTCCTGCAACTAAGCCAGGAAGTTTTAGGTGACAGTTTATGCAGAGAGCATTAGAAACAGCTGTGCATTTTACACTCCCCACCCCAAAAATGTGTGACAATCATGTGGGAGAGGAGAGAAAGCAAGAAAGCACTCCAGAAGAATATATATGCATCGGATTCAGCTAGAGGCATAGGTTTACTATGAACAGTGAAAATGCTGCGGTAGAGACTAAACATTATCATTCCAGACACCATTCCAGACCAGCTGTAGTAATTTTGTAATTAAATAGATTTTCTGCTAAAAAACCAAAACAAAACCTCAAACCCTTCAATCTTGGGCTTGAAGGTTAAGCCACATAATACAGTGACTTTAAAGCCCAAATCTGCCATGACTTATCCCTTCATAATTATCCTGTGAAGCTGTTTGTGCTGGCCACTCAGAGAGATGACTGAGTATTGGTTATGGCCAGCAAGGCTCTCTGGTGATTATGAGTGACCAGGGAAGATCCATCTCTTCCGGAGAGATACGGGAAGGTGGGACTCCACCATCAAGACCAACACCTTTGTGAAACAGAGCTCAAATACCTGTGGTCAGCATTGTTCTTGTGCTTCCCGCTCCAGAGCCTCCTGCTGACAGCTGATGGGGGAGGAGAAGAGGGCAGCGGTGGGGGAGGAATGGATGGCAGAGGAGGTAAGTTTCTTTTATTCCTAGCTGCTGGCACCCAGTCCTCTTCCCCTTCGTGTTTGAAAGTCCTCCGGGGCTTTGGCAGCGGGTTGATGAAGGGTTTCTTCTCTGGCACCCCTGGCTCCGTGTATACATTCTCCACCACGCAGCCCTTAGATTTCGCATGAGAAGTTCTTACTTCTTCTAGAGTCCCAAAAATTGGCTCACTGATTTCAGAGTCCAACCCAAGAAGCCTTTTGTTGAGCTCAGCCCCACATATGCTCTCGTGGCCCTCGGGAGCAGTGTGTCCTTGTGCTGCCTTCTCCTGCAAGCACTGTGGGGAATAATAAGTACCAGGCAACTGTGGCTGCAGCTCTGCTGAGCCATCTTTCAAAGCCTTCTCCAGCTTCTTGACCTGACTAAGCACTGAAAGATTCTCCTTCTGGATCTCCCACTTCCCACCTTTCACCTCCTTGCATTTTCCAGGGCTCGATTCCACTTCCTTATCCTTTTGTGCTTCCCCCTTTTGCTCTGCTGCATGCCCTGTGCCTTTCTGAGTTCCTGCTTTCTGCTCATTCTCTTTGCCCACCCCTTTGCTCTCCAGTTCCCAGTTCTTATGTCTCTTGGTCTCCACTTTTCGAGTCACCAGTGCTTCCCCACTCGTCTTCTCAGTTACAGAGGGCACCCTGTGCTCCTCTCTAACTCCCTGTTCCTCCTCTCTGCGAGGAGCAGACTGTGTTTCCTTTTTTCCTTCCCATTCTGAAATTTTGTCTTTGATGCTGAAGGACTTATTCCTCAAGCCAATTTTTCCAGGTGAGTGTAAATTCTGAGTGCCTCCCATCTGTCTCCTGATTTTACTGTTTTCTTTAACATTCAGATCCACAGATGGGTCACTGATGATCATTTTGGGACTAAGCATGTTCTGCTGAAAGCAGTCTAGCTTTGGATCCAGCATCAAGTTCTCCAAGGCTCCCAGTGGGTTCTTCACCACAGAAGAAACTGGTTCAGCTTCAGGTGCTAAACCCAGGGTGACAGAGGCACCTTCAGAATACCTCTCACTCAAAAATCCACACGAAGGTCTTTCTAATTCCTTCACAGCTGCTGTATCAGTTTTATCTGCAAGCTTGATCCTATACACCAAAGACAAAAAGGGAAGAAACATTCACCACCACTGCTCACCCTTGGGTTAGTCCATTAATTCCAGAAGCTCTACTTGTAAAGCTGGTAACAGTAGAGGATGCTCAAACCAAGCACTTGAGAGACAGGCTTATGGGAGAGGGTGCTCAGGGAAAGGTGCTGTGTGCTCTAGCCAGAACACAATGCTGTCCTCTTGTTACAACTAAGACACACGCCTGAAATGAAGTCTTTCTCTGTGCCAGAAGTAGGTGGCAGGTGAGAAAGGTAATTTTTGTACATCAGACATGCTGTTACCAGTTAAGAGAGGTTCACCAGCACTTTCCTGTGTGCGTGTTCAGATGTATTTGGACACCAGCAGGGCACTAAGGAGGTCCAATGCAAATAAAGGCGAAATGGACCAACAGTAGCAAAATTGCTGCTGTTAAACAGAGGAGAAAACATACCATACAGCTGGCATTCCTCTAGTGCCTGCTCAGAGGATCTATCTTACAAACGTTCCATACAAACGTTCCCCAAATGCCTATTAATGCACAAAGAATGTACTTTTATCATTACATTTCTATGGCACTATCATTCCAGGCCATACATGGGCTTGGGCTCCCATACACCCAGGCAAAGGATTAAACATCTTTGCTGCTTGAGCCCAAACTGAAAAAAAACCCTAATATATTTACTCTAGAGATTTCTAAGTGTGTGATATCACAATATTGTGATATTTTATCACAAAGTCCCAGCTGAACAGACCGTTATACCAAACACAAAATATTTCTGAACCAAAGCACTTAGCCATGTCTCTGGGCTTGGGAAAGAGTATCAGGACAACACATGTAGTTACTGAGATGCAAACCTGTGTCATTAGTCCCATTTAACCATGATCCAAACACTGAGATTTAACTTGGAAAACTGCTCCATTAACTTAAATGCATCAAGTGTGCCTCTTCCAGAACTTAGTGCTCTTGTAAGAGCATCCATGTGGATACCCTGTGTGCTGGCAGGCCTTGAGCTTTGTGCTGGAGTTAAGCAATGTTGGCAGTCATTGTAGCCTCAGTTGTAGAGCAAATTGAGTATGGGATGGGTTTCTAAGCAGAAATAGGACCCAAGCCAGATACTGTTCTTCCCTAGCTTCACAGATATTTTAACTCCTGGCTGTCTCAGTGACAACATCATGCTTTGGTTAAGAGGTAGCACTGAGAACACTGGCCTTTCCCAAGGACTAGGGCATTGCAGTGCTACTGCCCACCAGAAACCGAGGCTGGACACTGGGAAAAACTTGCAATGAGTGAGGACAGCAGGGCTTGTCTGAGAAGTCTGCAGAGCCTCCAGTGTTAAAGACTTCAGTTGCAGGTGGCACAAACACTGACAGGGATCATCAGGTAGACCTCTTCTAGCACTGTGAGTTCAGAACATTATCAGTCTGACTGGATGCTAAAATGTACAGTGCCACAGTCCTGAGATGACAATGAAACCACCTGAGACCTGCAGGGGCATGTTTTAACGTGTGAGGAGAGAGGGACAGTGTGGAGCAGAAAGAATGCTTCCTTCCTTTGGTTTTCTTTCTGCTGGGGATAATAAACACTGTCACTGAAACATGGACAGCTCTCACCTCTGAAAAGACTTGCAGACACTGCTTTCAGTCCTGCTGCTCACATCGGCCACCTTGCTAGCTGTCATCATGTCAGCACACAGCAGGGCAGCAGGTCACCTGCAGACAGACACAAGGAAGAGACATTACTCTGTGCTCAGCATCCTCCTCTCCTCCTTCTACACACACTCGTTTCTCCTTGAAATTCAGGAGAAGAGCAGAAGCAAGACATGACAGCTTTCTGGGGACAGCCTCGGTTTCCTCTCTGTGAAATGGAAAGAGGGGTGACAGCATTACCCCTCAGAAGCCCAGGGAGGAGTCAACAGGTTTTGAGGACAAAACTTATCTTTGACTTGTCATCAGCAGCTAAACCATGACTTGACTATGGAGCACGTTTCACGAAGGTTTTATTGTTGCCAAAATCTCAGTGGATTTAGGGTTTTTTCTCTTACAGAAGATTAAACCAAAAGCAATTTTAAAACAACCTGTGTTAAGGCTACATGAACAAAGTGGCTCCTCTGCAACAGTGTGACAGTGTCATCAGCTTGGGACAGAAAACATTTTAAGCTCTAAAGATACTGCACTGCAGCCACTGGTTTCCCTCTTTCTGCTGGGCCGTGTTTGGCTGCTACTGCTCTGATTGCAGAGGACAACTCCACATGGGGGTAAGATAAATCAGCCACAAAAATGAGTCATTCTGTTTGCCTCATGATTTCCAGCATTTATGGAGTGACTGTCCCTCTCTTTTGAGTCCTGCTGGTCAGTGTAGTTCAGAGAGACTCTGTCCTCTTTTTATTGCCCCACAATACTCTTACTCATTAAACAAAAGAACTATTCTGTTACCCTGCAACATCATCTCTCCTCATCTCCCAGGGTGGTCTCCCTGATCTAGTTGAAGGTGACACTTCCCATGGCAGGGGGTTGGAACCAGATGACCTTTAAGGTCCCTTTCAACCCAAACCATTCTGTGATTCTATGATCTTGTAGGTAATATTTGGAAGATATGCAAGCTCTCAAATCTGTGCACTTGGCTCATCTGCAAATGCTGCCCCACCATGTCTAGCATTTGGCAACAAGACTGAGAACCTCGGGAAATTTAGTAGGTCTTGTCATTAAAAGAATAAACCCCACCACAACACAAACAGTAAAGAACAAAAGGATCTCTCGTTTCCACTGTTCATGTATTTTGAGCAAAGAAAGGAAAAAAAAGAAAGAAGAAAAAAGATCAGTCTTGTTTGTTCACAGTTTTCTCTCCCTCCCTTTAGCCCATGCTGGTAAAGTTCCTGAGGCCAGGAGTGAACTCTGGGTCAACTCAATGTGTACACACTTGAGGCAGTTCATTGCTAACCATTTAGCAGGCTCACTCTCCCCAGACAATAAACCCCCTTGGCTTCTCTTCCTCATTAGTAACTGGAACAAACACCCACTTCACTCCTAGATAGAGAACAGCCTTGCGACACTGTCAGGAAAATTTACCAGCCCGAGGAACAAAATCTATTCATCCACCCATTAACTGTTATGGATTGAGAATAATGCAAACTGAACGCTCGCTCGGGTCCATGGCCAAAGAGTGACTCACACGGGCATCAAAGCAGGTTCCTGCAAAGCTGCAACACAGCCTGCTGAGCATTTGGCTTACAACATCCCTACCGCAGGGATGGTCTCCTCACTCACCACTTATGTAGTGCCTTGCACAGCAGGGTGAGTGGCCAGAGCTCCTCACCACTGCCTTTAGCAGTAAGAAACATAACAACAATGGGAATCAGCATACACACAGCCCCTGTGGCTGTGCTGCCACACCAATGTTTGCTTGTGATGAGCAACTCTGTCTTGAGAAGATCACACAATTTCCCCATCAGGAAACTCAATCTCTCAGCCTTTTCCAATAGCCCCCTAACAAACATTGCCTTGAAAACAAACATCTGGCTATGAGCAAATGTGTGCTGGTGCTCAGCACAGTCACGTACCTGATATACTTCCCGCAGGAGAGGCCAAAAAGAAGGTAATACAAAGTAAGAGGTGCACTTGTTTCTTCATCCGTACTGGATGGGACTGCCCCATCACTCTTGGTGAGCAGAAGTGAGGCACAAAGCAGTTGCTGGGTGCTGCAAAAGAGCCTCCTGTGAAAGGAGCACTGCTGTAATCAGCAGAGCAGCATGACTTGGAGCCAAGACCAAAGGGATATTTGCCCGCCACAGCCACCACATGTAGCAGGAGTAACCAAAGCAATGCACTGACACCAGGCAGATTAACAAGTGGATGAGGAGCTTCCAGTGCAGCAACACAGCAGATGCTTCAACGTGACAATAACCAGGTACCTACCGACACACCCTCTGACAACACATGCCACTCAGGGGAGAAAAGTCATCCCTGGGAGATACACAGACTGCTGTGCCTTCAACCTCGAGCAACGGACTATACACTTCTGCACACAGGCTGGCCTCAGCATCATCTAGCAGATTATTGTAGCACATTAGCTGGTCCTGCCCGAAAGAGTAAATATTTATGCAAACACTGGAAGACATGGGGGAAGCACAGCCCCACAGCAACCCAAGCCCAGGGCCACCACTCCTGGCACGTACATCCTGGAGCAAGATATAAAAGCCATAGAAAGGGAAAGAAGATGCTGAACTCCATTTGGAGAGCCTCACTGCTGCAATTTATTCAGTAATCCCTGCCATTGTTTGGAGGAACAAAGCAGTCATCTGATACAGTTTCAAAATTAAACTGGGAAAGGAAGGACAGGGGAGGAGGTGGGAGGAAAGAGGGAGGGGAGGGAGCTCTCAAACCTGTTGGCCAGACCCTGGGAAGGATGTGAAGTCTCCCAGCAGAAGCTTCTCCACGTATCTCCCACACGCACCCGGCCTCACAATTCCCAGGGCCATGTGATAGGGGCTTCCTGCTACCAAGTGAAGCGAGACCTATCCCGACCTCTCTCTTACAAACAGAGTTCCTGCCTGCTTTGTGCTCGCAAAGAGGCGTTTGTTTACTGATCTATCATTGGCATGCAGGAAACAGCCTTGAAATGAGCTGTAATCATCTGTCTCCAGCAATAGCTGTTTGGCTTTCGTCTAATTTAAGTTTTCCTCCCGTCCCCCCTTCCCCATTGCCCTCTTCCCCACTTCCGATCCAAATGCTTTTGCAGTACGCACATCTGGTTCAGGGCACCAGACACTGCATGATGTTTCCAAAGCAACCAGCAAATAAAAGAGAGGCGCTGACAGTAGGCACGCTCCCACCCCCAAAAGACACAGAAGCCTTCCAAAGGAACACAAGCTAAGCTCCTTCAGGGAGAGGAAGAAACCAGCTTTGTCCACTGCATTTGGTACAGCCACCAAACAATGATAGAAGCCTGCAAAGCACCAAATGACCTGCAGTCTACATTATCAGAAACATGCGCCGCCAGCATTCATGGTCACACATGTGGAGTCTTGCCTGTGATAAGGTCAGGCGGTGATGGCAGCAAGCCTCCCAGGCCTCCCTGCTTTGCTAGTTTGTTTGTGGGGAATAAACCAAGCATACCTCTAAGGGTCTTGTGGTTTGGGGATGGTATTACCATTGCCGCGTGCTGGAGGCCACAACTCAAGATTTTCTTTGCTCTGCTTATTCTGTATCTCGCACAAAAATCAGATCCAAGTTCACTATTGGACACTAGCCACGCTGCTTGCGAATATAAACAGCAAGGCTTCACAGCATCAAACTCTCCTCCAAGAAGAAAACAGACATGCTGCATTTCCTCTTGGTGCTCACAGAAACCATCTCTCGAGTTACTTTCATGAGGAACTTTGAGCAGCTACACAAAGCCTGCAAGTAACCTCCCAACTTCAGAGCTTTACAGAACAAAGGGTGCAACATACAGACAGCAACGAGACAACAATATATAACATACATGTATCTGGAACAGGAAGGATGCCAAGAAGACAAAACACTAACAGGAAAATCATGAGTAAGGGGAAGTCAACAGTTAAAGCCTTTAAGGCTCCCTCCCCCAGCCCTTGCTCTGTTTGGAGCTGTTTCCCTTTGGGGGAAGAAGCAGGCATGAGGATGCATGCTTGTGCACATACACACAGGCTACTGTATGGGCCCCTGCAAACAGTCCCAGCATCAAGCAGCATCCCTGGGCTGGGGTATAGGCATACTGCCTTTTCCAGGTCCCCAGCAGCTGACCTCAGGGGGTGAGCCCCTGCAGGGCAGGGAGAACACCAGCCATGTGGAGACAAGGCAACAGGCCCCAAAAGCAGGCTTCCCTGGCAGAACAGTGTGCTTGCAGTGGGGGAGTCACTGATTCGAGGTGCACAACACCAACACAATGGTAAGGGAAGGGTTTTCTAAGACTTGTGCTCAGGGTATCTCACCCAAAGCTTCACTACATGTGCCATGAGTCTTCCCTAGCAGACAGCAGCAATAATTTCTCCTCAGAAGACGTCAATGAAGTCCACTTCTTTCCTGTGCCAGTCAGCCCTGCAGATGAGTGTAACCCAAGGTCTGGGAGGTCAGGCCACCTCTGCAATAGCAGAGCTTATTAGCAGCATCCAGTGAAGAGGATGATTCAGCCTACATGTGAGAAAAAACTTCTTAATGATAGAGCGACTGAGCACCAGAGAGGCTGTGAAGGCCTTATCTTTGGAGATGCTCAGCACCTGACTGGACAATGTCCTGAGCAAGCTCCTCTATGTGACCCCACTCTGAGCAGTGGCCTAGACCTGGCCACCACCAGAGGTGCCTTCACTCTGCCAGCCTGTGCTGGGCAGGGTTAGTTCAGGGCAAGGGGAGCTGTCACCTCTTTGCAGGCACTGATTGTCCTGGCCACAGAGTCTGAAGACACTAGTGACAGGATTGTTCAGTTCACCACACTCATAATAGGATCCTAATTGCAGACAGTCATTTATTAAAGAAAAAAAAGCAGGATAAACTTACGTAAACATATCCATGAAGGACCAATGACCAGGAAACAATATATCCCTACAGTATCTTTTAAAGCCAGATCCCACACAGCCTCCTAAACCCCTTGCCCCATTCTTCCCTAACTTTTCTCTTTGATCTATCATATCTTCCACCACAGGGCTTACAAGGGGGTCAAGAGAATCCCATGTGTCAAAACAAACTGTATTTACAAAAACCCCAAGTGAATCGATGTACCACAACTTCTCTCTTTGTGCATGCACCCCATGGCAAAAGAACGGCGCTGCAATGCGAGGAATGTAGAAACTCACAGTGTCGGTGTTCAGCCTGCGTGCAGAAAAGCTATGTTGTATGTTATGATATGTCTTTATTTTTATGATATAATTCATCCTACTGACCTTCTCCCTCCCTAAGCCCACAGAACAAACTGCCAGCTTGTGTGTTACTAACCTGATTTAAAGGATTACTATGGTTAAAGGGACTGCCCTGCTTCTCCCTTTCTCTCAGCCCTTGCTCCTCCCTTGGGTGCCAGCAATGTGGTCTCCTGGTTAAGAAGATGCCTGATCAGACCTAATAGTTGTCCTTGACTAAATGTATGCCTACTTTTTCCTCCCTTCTTGCTCCTGCTTCCTTTGTATCAGTTCCAGTGCTTGTAAATCCCTTTCTGAGCTAGCAAGGGCTATCAAACTACCTTGTTCAACTCACTAAACCAGCAAAGAAAAAAAGGGTGTGAGGGAAAGCAAAAAGTTTTCTGCTGGGATAGTGACATCAGTCACCTCCCATGGAAAACCTGATAAGCGCTGAGGCACATGGAAGGTAAGGGAAGAAATTACATTGCAGGGACAGACTGACTGAATATTTTGCTTTCTCCTCGCTGCTTCCCCTCAAGGCAATTTGTTGCTCACCATATAAATGGGAAACTGGGTTGCACAGACTATGGGCAAAACTACAATTCGCTCTTAGTACAGGGACAAGCAAGACTTGATTTTTCAAACCATTACAAGTGCAAGCCCCACAAGCAGCTGGCAAGCCAGGCCCACAGCCCCACATCTGACACCCAGGCCAGGAACATACAGCTGGAAAAAATCTTGCTTTCAGGGTTTGTCCAACACAATGGTGAGCTCTGGGAAGGGCAGGTGAGGAGGTTCCCAGCCATTTCTCCTTCATTACCCACCAAATTAAGCAAGGAACCCCTACAGACACCCAATTCACTTGCTACATTACCCAGATTCACTTCCAGAGCAGAACCCCTCTGTTGCATTGATGGAGATCACAGATACACCAAACTGTGTCTGGACTGCCTGCCCAGTCAAGCCTGACAGGTTTTTTAAGTTTGACCCCATCTTGCAAAAAACTTCTCTGATCTGTCCCCTCCTCTTGCATGCTAGATCCTTGTTACATGCATTCTTCTTCAAGTACTCAATGCCAGTCCATGCTTCCAAGGTCTCCCCTTGCTCAAACAGCCTGGGTTTAAGTCTCTGAGTTCATTATTCAAGTCCTAGTTTCCTCACCCACTGCTAATCTCACACTATCAGCTATCCCAGCCAGGCCTTCTCTGTCCCTCCCCATCCTCCCCACTACCACTTCCCTGCATCCCCTTCTTTCCAGATTTGTCCTGTCAAATCAGTGCTTAGCCAGCATAGCTTGTTCAAATATCTTCCTTCCACTCTAAGGACTTTCTAGGATGGCTCCTAGCTACAGACTCCTTCTCCCTTTACTTCCCTCTCCCTGCCCAAACTAATATCCCTTATCACTTATGGGCCCTCAGCCATCCCTTAGTTTTCCTCACCCACCCCTGTTCTACCTCCCTGCCCCACCAGAAACAGCCTTCCCTCCACACCTACAGCCTCAGTAAGCCCCCTCCGCTCAATCTACTACCTTAGAAGCTGCTTCCCTACACAGCTTCCATGGTTTTTTCTTTTTACCTGCCCCCCAGGCGTAGTGTCACCAGAACAAAGCTATCTGACACCAGACTGTTTGGTGCAGAACTTGAGGGAGAAACTGAGGAGCAGAACTTGAGGAGCTTACACATTTCCCCAGGTTTTAGATCCACTACAGCTCTCTCCTGGCTACCAAACATCCCAAACTCCTGGATATAGCTTCTGCACGTCCACAGTGCTTACTTGAGACAACATTTGCCCTGCACAGTCTGCATCTACCTGTTGAAGACATTGGACTCCATATACACATTTCCACTGTCAATATCCTGAGTATATCCCACACCTCTCCCTGACTGCCTACCCATGTGTACACAGTGTAGCAATTATTTCTTCAGAAGTAGAAGGACTGCATCTCTATGTCCAAATCATTGACCTTGACTAGGACTAAGGACCTTTTCCTCCCAAGTCCAGGCTTTGCCTCTTCTGGGTATTAGTAAATAAAGCCATTTCCACCTCTTTTCTGCTATGGTCCCGAAGGGATAATCAATGGCACAGGAGAAACAAAATCCTGGTAGTCTAGTCCACTGTTTATGGTCGGAGATTTACAAGCAGGGTCCTACTGAATTCCATAAATGTATTCTGTGCCACCTATTAGGTGGCCAGCCTTTGGCTCTGAACTGCAGAGGCTGTATATTCATCCACATATGACTCTCAGGTTGCGGCTTTATTACAGAAGCAGTGTTAGGGCTGGGGTTGCAACACGGCTTTGCTTGGAAAGAAGCTAACCTTCAGCAATGAGAAGAGGAGAGCCAGCAGGATGTGCTGTGGGCAATAGTGGTGGTCACCCTGTGCCTCAATTGCTTCCTTAGGCCATCCCTGTTCTGTAGTAAAGCAGTTGGACCCTTGAGAAACAACTCTCACCTCCTGTCCATTACTTCCCTCCACCACCCATTTGCTCAAGGCTGCAGGTCAAGCTCTGCAGTGATAGCAACATCACCTGCCTGGCATGGGGAGCTAGAAGGACAGCACATTCAGGAATAAGGTAACTACTGAAGATTTCAGCTACTAAAAATAATTAAAATCTCTGCTGACCATGTGCCAGCTGAAATCTTCTTCCCACAGAGCCTTGGAAAAGTTAAGGTAGAGATGACACAGGAGTGGCAAAGGACAAATTCCTGCTCCAAATAACATATAACATTTCTGTTTCAAAGCATAAGATTAGTCTTAGCGAAAGAAAAGCCTGATGTACTTTCTAACACAGGTGAAGCAACACATTTTTCTCCCCTAGCCTCACTCTTTGAAACAGCTGAAACATTTTGGCTGAAGGCTTTCAGAAGTAATTCAGCCAGAGGCAATGCTCAGCATTGAAAATTGCAGGCTGAAACAAAAAATAAGTTGACCTGAAGACAGAATTCAAACCCAAGGTCTCACAATGTGAATTGTCTTCTATTGAAGGTGGGGCTCATTGCACCCACTATTATTAAGCTTGTCCCACATTTCCCATTGTCTTATTTTCTCTTTGTTCCTCCCTCTGAACACATAACAAACAGAAAAAAAGAGCAACAACTCAAAGGGTATTCGACATCCCTCCAGTTTCCTTCAGGCAACCACACCCTCAGCTAGAAAACACAGCATTTCCAGGGTTAGTGGTGGGATGTTACATGACCATCTTCAAACAAACTAGCAGTGCTCTTCTTTCTAATTCACTGCTCACAGATTAAGTCCTGCACGTACAGAAGGTAAAGACTGTTATTCTTTGTGGTGGTGGGTTTGGTTTGTATTAATGCTTAGAAATATGATGAATCTTCACTCCTGCAGGTAAGTTAACAAATACTAAGAAAAAGTTCACATGGGAAGGAAGAGAAAGCTTCAGTGTTCCCCAATCTGACTGCTAGAATGAAGTGTAATTTCAATGTTTAGTGGAACGACATATTTCAGGCTAGGCTTTCTACAGATAAGTCATGAACAAAAGATTTAAAGAAAATCTATTTCCAGATGGAGAAAACCAAGAGCCTGGGAAGTGAAAGCAGGAATAGAGAACAGCTCTTGTGTGACGGTTCTTGGCAACACTAGATCATCTCCCTATGGTTTAGATCTGGCCTTAGCGCTTGCGTGCACACAGTGGGGTTGCTCAGCCCCTTTCAAAGTGGGATAATATTTACTTACGCTTTGCAGCCTAATAAATGATAATTCAGTTACTTTAAGTCAAGGCTGAAGAAGACATCAGCAGTGAATCCTGTGTTACCGAAGCAATCACAAGCTTGCTGATGACATCAGTGGAGTCGGTATTTCGTATCTGGTTCTTTTTGGCTTCGAAACTATCCACATACAAGATGACTGTAGTCAACATGGAGTAAAACAAAAGAAATATGGACCAGATTTACACGAGCAGGCATGTGCCAGCAAAAGAGTCTATCAGCCACACGGAGAGGCAGGATTCCTAGCAGATGCAGTGGAACTGGCTTCAGTCTCCAACGAAGATGAAACTACGTTATCAAATATGCATTTCTACCAGTGCAGATATTCATAGAAATACTGGTGTAGATACTTTCTCTTCTTTGATAGAAATGCTGTGTTACAAATATACCAGTCCTACTACAGTAGTAAATCACTTCTAGCGTAAAAAGCACTGGAAAGAAATCAGGGTCATTATTATGCTCATAAGAAACTCAAATATTTGACAGCATAGGAAGCAACCTGCCACTAAAATACAGTGTTCAGCTCATGAAACACACTGGAATTCATTTTTGATGTGGTGAGGTAACCTCTGCTATTCTAGCATAAATGGGACCCAAAAAGGTCCCTTCGAGGAGCAAGTCTGCAAAGAGTTTCCTGGCAGGAAGACAAATTGTCTCACATTCAGAAAGGAAATAAGAGCATTAAAATGAAGAACTTCAACTGCTTTCAAAACAAGTTATCATTGGGGAAGACAAATGGAGCCTCAGCAGATCTTTTCTTCAGTGGCCTTCACCCTGCAGGATGCTGACTATTGCCCCTCCTGATGATGACTTGGCACACAGCTTCCTGAAGTGTGCATCGCCACAACCTTGGGGCACCATCTGCACAGTTGCATGCTCCAGGAGACCTTCCTGTACCAGCTCTGAGTCCCGCTGCTACAGTCTGTCTCAATTAAACATCACCTTCTGAGCTCAAGCAAGAAGTCACCTGTAGATTGTTTTTTGGGTTCCAGAGACCCTGCTTCCTCCTGCCTTGCTCAACCTCCTCTTTCCTCCCATCCTCACTCTCCCACATATCTTGGCTATCACAGATGCAGAACGTGCTTATTGCAGATCTTACTCCTTATCGAAAGTTTTCAACCAGAGTGCAGTACACCATTCCCTCGTTCAACCTTCCTCAGCAGAGAGCAGGGCCAGGCAGCACGTGAACCACTAAAGATTTACCCATCATGAGGAGGAAACCTGCACATCTCCAGAGAAGAAAAACCTCTGCAGAGAGGCCTTGCATTTATTTATTTGTTCACGAGGAAAGCTGCTCTCTCTGGGTGTGTGCATGCATGTGTTTGTTAGGACAATAGGAAAAAGGACATTGGAGGGGTGCTGCCAGGAAACAGTCGGCCATCTGCCCGTGTGCAGAGCAGTTTTTCCTCTTCTTTTGTGCTAAGAGGAATGTATCTGAGAGCAGCCATCTGCCTGCGCTGGAGGAAATCTGAGAGCCCATGCTCCGTGCTCTGCCTGGGAGAGGAAGCGTGGGGGAGGGAGCCAGGCCAGGCCCTGTGGTTACAGCGGTCACTGCACTCACGGCCAATAAAAGTGGGAAAAAAACCCTATCCAAAACCTCCAAATCACAGGGAAAATTGGTTTTCCTCCTCCGCCCTTTTGCTCTCACATGTAGGCTCGATACTCTCTCCCTCCCAGGGTGATCCCAAGCACAGGAACTGCTGAGGGGGCTCAGCAGAGGAAGGTGGCAAGAGAGCAATGGCCTAGGGAAACACATGGGTTTCCCCCAGTGCTGACACCGGTGCCTCTGGACAAGAAAGAAACATGAAAATCAATTCACATCACCATGTTGCTCATCCACCCCACCCTCCTAGCAGCCAGCATTTAGCAAGCCAAGCACAATACAGCTTGAGGAAGGACCCTTTGCTCTTTGGCTTCCCAAACCACCAAACAAGTGTAAAGCATTAGGAGCAAGTCTATTGCATATAACCATCTATACATTCTCCCCATGGGCTTTGGTACAGCTTCTGACTAGAAAACTATGTGACAGGAGAGAAAAAAAGGATCTGATCTCCCCTGGGTACTGTGTCAAGCAAAAATGCTGTCAAGACGCCATGATGGCTTGGTGGCACATTCCTCTGCCACCTTTGTGGCAGAAAAGCACCAGGGAAATAAATAAAGGTAAAATTTTCAGCAGTGACTCCATGACTTTGAAGTTTAAGACCTGTTTTCAAAACCAACTGAGGATCAGATTTTTTAAAACAAACACTGTAAGGGCAGCTAACATTTTCAAAGAATTGTAAGAACACATTCCCTTTTCACTGATTCCACCAGGAGATGTCTAGGTGTTGCTGGGAAGACTGAGAGAACATTTGTCTGCAGCTTCATGTGCATACATACCTTGCAAACTCTGGCACTTACCAGGTGCTAAGTCCAGCTCCACAGAGCCAGCAGAAATTGCTAACATAGCAGATGTCCGAGGTAACAGGTCCCAGTCCTGAAAAAGGCACTTACAGAAGAACTGATTCATCCAGACATGGTCTAAAGAGCTTCCTCACATCCCAGCAGCTTGTAAGATAGACAGACTGACCCGGTGATGCTCCGCACCTATGCATGTCCAAGTCAAATGTGGACTGCTACCCATGTGTTCCAGCCCCTTTCAGAAACAAGACTCAGATTTCCACATTCTGTTGTGGCTTTTTAAGCATTTTACTTCTCATAAAAACAAACCCATTGGTGTAGCACTGTGTGTGACCTGAAGCAAATTCTTTGGCTGCTTCTCTCTTGGCTAGATGAGAAACAACAGGAACAAGTGGAAACAACGTAGAGACTTTGTATAAGGGATTTTTTTTTTCACCCTGAGGATAACAGCTCTGGAACAGACATCTCCATTGGAGCTAACCTCTCCATTGCTGGAGGTTTTCAAGACCCAACCACACAATGCCCTGAGCAACCTGACCTGAGCGCAGACCTGAACCTTGGAGCAGGAGGCTAGAATAGAGACCCTTCCAACCTGGATTATCCTATGATAACCTGTCATTAATTGCTGTAAAAGAGACCATTCACTCTCATTTTCGCTCTTCTTTCGAGACCTTCTTTTGTGAGACGGCCTCTGGGAAGCACGTGCCCCGGGCAGTG
>JANHGB010040463.1:29153-57687 GCA_026283785.1 Coracopsis vasa | reverse complement strand
ATCCTTTAATAATCTGCGGGGTTAAAGTATTCAAATTTATAGTCTGATTCCAGAAATGAACTTACTCAAAAAAAGGGTGTGCTGCTCACATCAGCCTCTCTTCATCTTATTCTTACACAGTGCCAGGGAGGGATACACTGCGTCATCTCCAGGCAGTCTTCAGAGGTACAGCTAGCGAGGGCCTGGGATAAAAGACATTTCTAACATCCAGCCTAAATATCCTTTGATCCCCTTTAAGCTGATAACATCCTTTCTGTTCCCCCTGGCCATAGAGAACAGTCTGTTTATGTATTTTGAGTGCGTTGTTATGTCTCCTCTCTGTGATTTGTCTCTTGCCTGTGCTTTTTCACAGGCCTTACTCCCTCCTGTGCAGAATCCAAGTATTTCCCTTTGAAGGAAATGCTCAGAGCACCTGGCGAGCTGGGCCTTCCTCTCAGTGCTCTTTATGTCCCTATGGGCCTTTGCCTAGTGCTGGCTTTAGCTGCTCACCGAGCACTGTGCAGCTCTCCATAGTAACGTTTTGTAGATGCTCTGGGCCCACTGAGTTTATACAAAGCAGCTCTCCCTTTCTGGCAAATACTACAAAAAGCTGCCACCAGCCAGGTAGTTTTTGAGGGGACAAAAGGATGGGTTTGTTTCTGTGTATGCCTAGGGGAGAAGAGCCAGGTTAAATATGTGACTGCTTCACCAATGGATTTCTAAAGATGCATTTTGGTTCCTCTTCCCAAGCTCCTGCTTTCACATTAAATAACCTATAACTGTTCTCCTGGTCAGGGATTCTGCCCTGCCCCAGTGTGCTCCAGGGTGGGAAGCCAACACTGAGAAGGAAGGTAGGGGGCAGAAAGATGCTCAGTTCCATGGCACATTTCATTCCACCCCAAACCAACACAGATCATTTCAAAAGGATCAAAAAAACCCCACACTGAAAACAAGGTGAAAATTAGCACAGCAGGAAAAAGAAACAAAGCAACCAAAATAGTGTAGGTGTGTTTTGATCAGTAGCTGTTGGGGTTAAGGCAGTGATGTGTGTGTGGAGCAGGAGGCAGATTAAATCAGCGCTCTGTGGGAGTCCTGGGCTCCATTTGCTGTCTGGGGCAGCATCAGCCCATCAGTTTTACTAGCCAGAAGAATGTGGTATCTTTGTAAGAAACAAATCTCCAGCCAAATTCCTTCCTGGTGTAATGTAAGTGACTGCTGGAAAGTTCAGAAATTTGCTAATCATCTTAGTGAGAGGTACTGAGCTGAGGAGCTCTGTATTGAGCCAGACTTCTCCAGGGCGTGATGGGATTTGGAGCTGATACTTGACAGAAAACCATAACCCCCTTTTGCTGTCTTAAGTGATAATGTCAAGGGAGAGGATTTTTCTTTTTCATAAAGACATCTTAATTCCACTAGTAAAAATGACACAATGTTCTTGTCAAATGGAAAACTATCTCCTAATGACACTTACTTTATTTCCAACAGGGACAAGCAGGTCTGGCTGGAGAGAGGGGCATTAAGGGATTTCCTGTAAGTGATGTACTTGCGGGTGTGTGCAAGACTCAGATGGGTTTGGTGCCTGCCTGGCACCACAGATACCACCAAGCTGAACTGCAGCTAACTGTAATGCTTAGGTCAACTGTCTCCAGCTTAGACATTTGTTCAATAGGAGAGCTCACCTTAGCATATTCCTTTACAAATGCGCCACAGTCTCCCTGCCTGCTAAGCACAGTGCTGGAATGCCGTGCTCAGGAAGGCATCATGCCAACACGGCAGATGTGTTTTGCTTGGAGATCCCCTCTGGCCAAACCTTGGCAGCCAGAAGCCCTCTCCAGGCCTCAGGAGGTTCCTGGCACTACCAGAGCCCAAAGGTGGGCACTGTGAAACAACTCAAAATACATCACCTGCTCTAACATCCTCTTGCGCCTTGGTCTGCCCAGCTGAGCTGGAAACCCTTTAATGAGATTAAGCGATATCTCCAAATGAGACAGTACCTGAGCAGATGCACACAGGAGATGCCTGCACTGCCACATATAGCTAGGGTACAAACAAACCCATGGACATGAAGGTTGGCTGAAAGTGAGCTAGTGGAGCAAGCTGGGGTTTTGGCTGGCAGCATCCAAAGAGGGCCTAGGTTCTCTGTGTGGTTTCTTTTCTCTTTTCCTTAATTCCACCTCATCGTTTTGTATGATTTACACAACCTTTTCATCAGTCTTTCCTCCCATACCCACCCTGCTTTGCAAGTATCTCAGGGATGTCCAACAAGTTTGAGGAGCCCAGGAATATATGTTTAGCTTGTGGTTTAATCTCTCCATACCATCTGTCCTTTGGAAATGCATGAACTTCCTGGTCAGGGGGTGGAACAGCAGACCAATAGCACATTGGGATCTTTGTTCAAGAAAAGCTTAATGAGCGTCTTCAGAGGCAGAAGGTGATGTGGCTAATGAAAGCAGAATAGGGGATTTTATGTTCTAAAGCAAAGATGAACACGTGCATGTCTGGGGGAAGGAAGCAGTGTTTTTATCTCAGTGCTTTAGCCTAAAGCATCGCTCATTGAGAGCTTCATGAGATCTTGTTATGGGCCCAGGCCATGGCAGCCAGCCCCTCCTGCAGCTTGGCCACTCCTGGCCAAGTGCTTCAGTGTCAGAAATGGTGACGACCTCCTGGGAAGCTGATGGGAGCTAGGACAGAGCTCATGCGAGCACTTTGGCCCTGAAGCACCAGAGTCAGTTTGTTTTCTGCTGGTGAAACACTTTTGCCTTTAATCTGATCCTTTGGAGGGAAGGGTCGCAGGTGGTCCGGGACAGGTCCTGAGTCACATGAAAACAAATGTCTCTTTCTTGTTTTAGGGTGAACCAGGCAAGAAGGGTGAGGAAGGTGACAAAGGTGCTGATGTAAGTGTGTACTTCTACTGCTATTTTACTTTCCTTTTTGTCTCTTCATTATCCTTCACCCATATTCCCTTTGGTAGGGTGGTTTGTGGGGGCAAGGGTTGTGTCCACAGTTAAGCACAGAGCAAGCAATGATGTGAACCTTAGGTTTGAACTGAATACATGCTAGAAATCCTGGTCTCCGAGGTTTCCTTGGCCATGTTATCAGCTGCCCTTCTTATTGTGTTCTCTGAACACCTCCTCAATGGTGGCTGTGCCACACAGAGCTCCTACAAGGTAGGGAATTACCCACACACTGTCCCTCCCACGTGCTCAGGGACAGGCTCTCAGAAGTGATCAGACTGCATGTGAAGAGTTGGGAGTTCTCACATCCCTGCTCTCCCACCCTAAAATGCTTCCCAACAGCTGCCTGTCCCTTCAAACCCACATCTAAGACAATGGGGGCAACAAACTAGAGCCTGAGTTTATGTGGAAGTATGTGGACAGGCTTCAGGCAACATGGGACCCAGCTAGGAGCTCTTTAAGAGGAAGTATGAGCAACCTGCTCTAGTGGAAGGTGTCTGTGCCCGTAGCAGGAGTTTGGAACTGGATGAGCTTTAAGGTCTCTTCCAACCCAAACCAGTCTGGAATTCTGTGACAGGAATTTACACCCTGGATTTGGCCCACTGCAGAATTAAGAACCAGTCTGAAGGGGATGGCTGGGGGCCAAAGACTGCAAACTCTGCAGTTGTTTAAGTAGGGACCCCTCCTGCATTCCTACTTAACCCCTGTAAGTTACCTTTTATAAATGTCTACACTGCACAGTTTGGTGTTATGGAGGCTACACTGAACAAGCAGCCTATTCTGCATCATATTCCAATGTTAGTTTTCTTTCCCTTTCTGCAGGGGGAGGGTGTTCAGCAACTTAGAGAAGCTCTGAAGATTTTAGCCGAGCGGGTATTGATTCTTGAGCACATGATAGGAATTCATGGTAAGTGTGGCTGAGGTTTTCATTTGTAGGTAACTGGGGGCTTGTTCAGGCACCTGCCTGATGGGTAAACATCCCCCCCAGTCTCCTGTCTCTCTACTATCTGTTTAAGGTGGGTTTTCAAAACCAGGTACCCAGCATGACTTAAAGGATGCTTGATTTCCCCCCCACCCAGTGATTTTCATTACAGTTCAGAGAGCCAAGTCACGAGCAGCAGCTCAGGCCATGTGCCACAGATCATCTACCAGCCTCCCAGGGAGCTACTTGTTCGAGACTTTACGCCAGATCATTTAGTTCTGTTAACAGTGTCTTCCAAGTGACTTTTAACACCGGTGAGGCCCTTGCTTTATCTTACAGAGAAAGCCCAAACAGTGCTACTGTGTACCCGAAACCAGTGATCCCTGAATGACTTGTGATTATAACGTATATAAAACCTATTTTCACTGTTAGATTTAAGGAAAGCCTCACGTGTTCTTCATTCAGACAGATTTTAAGTTTCCTGCTGAGGTTATTTGCTCCCCCATCACTGGTACAGTGTGGGACATCATCCCTTAACAAGTGTTTCCTTCCCTTAACCAGCATATGGGCTGATGTGATTGTTGCAGATGAAGGTTCTCCCTTTGAGGTACTTGAGGATCAATTCACAGCTGCCAAAAGTTACTGTGCCAATTTCTGTCCTCCCGGAAACACAGTCACTATCCCAGCCTGTGAGACACAAGCCTCAGTTACTGTTCCTTGGCACTGACCAGGTCCCATAGTATTTTCTTTCTTATACTCTCCTTGACACATGGCACCTCATTCCTGGCCTCACTTGTAAATAGAGCTGCTTACACCTTCCTTCAGATCAACATCCTCTTTTATTATGAAATGGCCTTTGGATATTGATTTAACCTATGAAAATGCTAAAGAGCTGAAATATCCAGTAGTTCCTAAGCAAGTGACTTAAAGTGCATCTATTACCATGCAGTACCGCTCCTGCTTGAGAGCCCACAGGCCCCTCCTGGAGCCAGCACAGCACTAAAATGCAAATGTTATTAGGCACTTCAAAGCCCACACGGTGTTGGTGTGTGGGGCTGTTGTACAGCTGAGCTGTCTCGGGCGTCTGCACTGCTCTTCATCCTTCAATAGCCACGTGTCTTTTAGAGGCCCAAAGTACTATTTTCAAAAGCAATAGGCAGCAACAGCTTCAGCTTTTCGGGAAACCATGAATCACAAACCCATGATTTAACCACGGTCACCCTGACCTTACCTCTGCATTAATCCCAGTTTGATTCATATTTTCATTGGATTTTATACATCGAGAGCAGGAAAAGATGCTTTTATGCTGCTTTGCTCTGAGATGGTGGAGGTACCAGGAACATGCCCACTAGATCACCAGCAGCAATCCATGGCCAGCCAGGGAAGAGGGGAAGGGGAACCCCGTCATAAGCACAGCGCAGCCTATTCACAGGACCCAGGGCCTAGCTCTCCATTGTCTTTTACTTTGTACCTTCATGTATACTAGTAAAAAGCAAAAAGGAAGCTTCTGTAGACACTGGGGCTTGGACTGGGGCATTCACCCAACTGTGCCCCTGCAGAACTGCCTGGTTTACCTTTCTTTTACAATTTATTTGGCAATAGAGCAGCAACAAGGCAAATGCTGCTGTTATTTTGAAACAGGCATTTTGGAAAACTATTTATACTGACATATTTTCTGCTGCTGCTTGGGATGGAGATGAGTTATTTATACACAGGTATGTTTCTATATGGGTGTAACTGCACCAGCAAAAATAGGTGGTTTTTTATTTGTACAGTGTAGTTAAGGCCATGTTTAAGCACCTATATTGTATGACTTTAAATAGTTCCTTTTTATCCAATAACCATAGATTTTTACTAAGCAAGTGATATTTTCAGTCTGTGCTTTTGAGATAGTGCTATTCTTTAATAGTGACATATCTTAGGCCCTACAAAAGTACTGTTTAGAAAGAGAACTTGGAAAATAAGGTATTTTTTCCTTGTGCAATTACATTCATTCCTGTGTATGTATATGGTTAAACAGAAAAAGATATAACAAAATAGGATTTCCTTGAGCACAGACCTTCCCACACAGGTTTAAATCACCCAGCACCAACTGTCTGGTGATGCTCCCACCGTAGGTGTTACGGGTTTGACCACAGGTTCCTGGGCAGCCCAGCTCAGCCCAGCTTCACAGCCCCATGCAGAAATGCCAATCGCATGCTCTCATTTTCCCAAGGAACCTCCCAGTCCAGTGTGGTTTCAAAAGCCGCAGCCACCCAAGCAACAAGGCAAAACATACCAGCAAACAAACCTCTTCCCTGCAACGGGAGGGCACTTGGAGATTATCTGGCCCAGCAAACTGCAGAGAGCAGCCCAGCAGGACACCCAAAAGCCCAAATTGCTTGGCAGTGTTTAGTTCCAGTGAACACAGCAGCCAAATCCTCACTTGAAACAAATGGTGCCTCCTGGGGTCGAACCACGGCTGGGTGTCTGGCTTGGGAGGTTGGGTTCTCGGCAGGGAAACAAGCAAACATCCATCTCTGAAGGCAAAAGGAAGAAGAAGCTGGGGCGTTAAAAATGACGAGGCAGCACTGACTTACCAGCATCTGTTGCTGACTGCTGGGAAAACAGAAGAGTGGCCTTAGTCAAATGTATACTTAGCTTCATGGGGCAGGATGCTTTAGGAAGAGGAGGTGCGTGTTTCTATGGGACATGCTGGGAGAATGGACAGCTAAGATTTATTCCCAGCTTTATTGCTAATTTGGCTCTATCTTAGGGTGGATCAATCCTTTTGTTCAGTCTTTTCAGTGCCTCAAAATGTCCTCCTTTACAAGGAGTGAAATAGTACTTAAACCCCCAGGAGCATCACTTCCCAGTGACCACTTGGCCCCATCCTTCAATAGCAGGAGGCTGTGGGCAATGCTGACTAGCAGCTATACCCCAAGCAAATTATAATCAACAGAAGAACAGTGCTTTATAAATGGAATTATAAATGAGAACAGGACCTTTTTCTCTTTGCTGTGAGGCACTGGCACAGGCTGCCCAAAGAAGTTGTGGATGCTCCATCCCTGGCAGTGTTCAAGGCCAGGTTGGACAGAGCCTTGGGTGACATAGTCTAGTGGGAGGTGTCCCTGCCCATGGCAGGAGGATGGGACTCGGTGATCTTAAGTCCTTTCCAACCCAAACCATTCTGTGATTCTGTCATTCTATGATTCTATGACCTGCTGGGCCCCATGCAGGAAGTGTACTTAGCCTAGAGCTTAGAGCAGAGGGAAAAGACCTAATCTAGGAGTAGTGTGATGGCAGCAAACATGTAGCTCCACAGTCACTTACTGGATAGAGATACAACAGGAGGGATGACACTTCTTCCAGAAGAGGTACCATCCAGAAGGGCCCACTTATTCTTTCCTTAGCCTCCCCTTTTAAATAGTGCTCTCCCGTGACTTTGTTTCCTTACAGACTCTTTGTCTTCCATTGAGCCAGGCTCTGGACAGGATGTGATCCCGGGCTCCCCTCTGCGAACCAGCATCAAGATCAAACGTGGAGGACCGCAGCAGCCGCAGGCCTACCAGATCCTCTCTTCACTGCTGGATGACAGTGAAACCAAAAGGAGAAGCAACCGGATGAAGTAGGAGCATCTATGTGTTCTCCATGTCTGTTCACCAGTTAAAGATACAGTATCCCAGTGCTTAATTGCAAAGTGCCAATGGAGTCAGTAGGAGGCTGCAGTGTTGGCAGTGGGGTTTCCTTACCTGGCCAATACTATGCCCTCATTGCAGGAAATGTCTTATCCATAGCTCAGAGAGGGTCCGATGAACATTTGTCTTGATTTTGTTGGTTTGCCTTTGGAATAGCAGATGGCAGGCATCCTTAGAAGCTGTCTACAGAAATGACACTTCCTGACTGTGTCTCTGCAGTTTAATCCTCCCTTTGTTTTCTCACTGCCCTTGAGAGTTACTCAGTTACAGAACTGCTTAACTGGCCGAGACAATCAATCCCATCTAGACTCAAAGGCAAGCCTTACCCTTGTCCATTGGTATAGTGGGTGGCATCCACTCTTATTTTATGTAGTGGTGTCATGCTTACATTCAGGTGAAGATGCCACTTCCATAGGCCATTAAAGCACGACCTGCAAGGATTTCTGTTAAGGAAAGAGCAATTAAAACTGTTACTTTGAAAATGCAGGTAACTCTTTGGATTTTAGCATCAAAAACTTGGCTTTTCATGTTGCTAATTGCATGTGAGCAGTGTTATTTCTATTTGTGGTTGGCTAAGCAAGGACTTTAGATGCAAATGTTCATGGCAGCAGGGACTTTCTATCTATATTCAGTGGTATTAGATTGCTTGTCTGAAAACATAGAGCAGTTTGTATGAGGTATGATGGAATTGTGCAAGAATTTTCCCATACTGAGTTCAGCTTGTGCATACATCCAGGGATAATCAATGTAAGTAGCAGCAGTAGCTATTCACAGAAGAGGGTATTTTGCAATAGTTTCTTAATCCTGCATCAATAAGGCAAAATGTTTTCATACTGTTTCATTTTTCTCTTGTGAATAAATCCTTGCCACTTGAATCTGGAGACGGTGTACTAGCAAACCACAGCCTAAGGAATTAGTCTTGTCAAGAGCTTATCTTGCACTTGGAGTTAAATACAAAATCATTTTACTTTCTGCCATAACTTGTTATTTTGGGGGAATTCCCAGCTCCCAGGGTTAGGAAGTTGAACCTGCCCTTCACTGACACATGAATCACTGCACCTGCTCTGCAAACCACACTGGACAAGTTGATGCCATTCATGTTGACAGTGAGTACAAAGGGTGAGACTAATCAATGGTACTATTTTTTCACCCTTATTTTAACACACCCCATGCCTAAAACAGTTTCCAAATTCAGCCCAGGATGAAAATGAGCAAATTGAGTTTGTGATTTTATAGCATAAGTCAGGTAAATGGGGTCACATCCTATTTGGTTCCTAGTGCAAGACAGAGCTACCTGACAAAGGCAAACAGCACAGCACTGCTACAGTATTTTTCTCAAAAGCTGTTGCAAAGACCAGCAACTGTAGGGTCTGTGTATTCAGCAACCCCTTGTACTCAGTTATCTTCCTAAGGCAAAACCAGCAGCATGGGGTACACTGGAAATGAAGCTTAAAATGAAGGAGCTCTGCCAGGCCATCATTAGCCACACATTAAATTAACTTTCCATATACACAGTAAACAGGGTGGAGAGCTCAGAACACCCAAATCTTTCCTCTGAAGAGCGCTGTATTTTCAGAAAGGAGCAGGTTCCATTGGGATGACTGAATTCACTGATGTGAAACTAGTGAAAAGATGTTTCCCCATTTACAGGCTGATTTTAGTGCAGGAATTGAGAAGTACTTGATCACCCCTCTGTCCTGATCATGTAGACACCACAGGACACAGCTGGTAGCTTCCAGGGAAAACCCCTTGCACTTACCAGTAGGTGCTAGACAATCAGGCCCTGAAGACAGGTGAAATCCCAGTTCAGTCGAATGGTGGGCCCTGGGTGGGTTGGTGGTGGCTGTAGTCGCCTGCCACATGGAGAGAGTGTCCTCATGGCAGCTCCAAACCAACCCCAACCAAAGCAACCTTTAAAAAGGGAAACAGCAAAATTCCATTGCACTGGTCCTGTCGCTCTGGGGTTGAATTTGGGGAACAGGGAGTACAGTGAGGCCATTTTCACTTCCCTGGCACTTTGGAGCCTTCATGCTGAATGGAAAGAGAAATTTTTCTTCCTCCAAGTTTGTCATCCTGAATTCAAAACTATTGCATTAGATTTATGAGGGCTCTCGTCAAGTCATTCATATTGACTAGGATTTGGGATTTTAAATGATTCAAACCAAATTACTGGCAAGATGAATGGAAACAGAATGGAAGTTGTTTGCAATGAATCCTGCCAAGTCAATTGTCAAAAGACTGGTCAGATTTGGGTTGCAACTGTTTTCATTACTGACTTTCCCACATTTCTGTATGAGCTATGTGGTTCTTTTTGTCCCCATGCTTTGATTTATTCAGCTACGTCTCTCTGATGTGGTACTGTATCTTTAACTTGGGTGGCAGTAGGATTATACCAACTGGACTCTCTTTTCTCAGCTGGGATTTTATTCCTCTGTACTTACATAAGGGTCGGACAACGCTGTTGTGCAGTCCCAGTTTAATTATGTTTTAAAGGTGAACACAGCCTCACAGCCTGACATTGATGATATTTATCACTAAGCAAACCACTCCAACCACATTTTCCATCTGAGGCAGGAACTAAGGTTCATTTTAGCCAGGGCATATGATGCATCTTGCCATGTCTGTAGCTTAGAGAGTGGATTTATTTTGAATGCGTGCTCATTTAGAACTATGCTTTAATTGAAATGTTTAGTGCTTTCTCTTACCCACTGTGCAATTCCATAGTGTGTGCGTTTCCTTTTCTTTTCCTAAGACTTTGTTGAAATTCTTAATGTTTCTCTGAGCTCCAATGTGGATTTGACCTGGATTGGTTCTGGTTGTAGTAACACATTTTCCTTGCCTTGAGCTAATCAGAAGCAGCAGCAGCACATTGCACAACCACAAATCTCTGCAATCCATGCACCCTCGTGTTCACCAGCAATCTGGTACTCCTGGGAGGAGGAGAATGCTCCTCTCCAGAGTATCTAACTTGCACTTACTGTAAAGAATTGATAACAACCCAGGGAAATAGGAGTAAAATAGAGAGAAGGGCCCTCGCCTGCTCCCACCAAACTCCACAGTAATTTTGCCATCAACTTTCAAAGAAACAGGCCCTAAAAATCAGGTCCAGTTCTCAAGCTAGCATGGGCTGATGCTGCTCAGTGCAGCCAAGCAGAGGGCACATGAGCAGCTTGCTGAGGGTTCAGCTCTGAGCCAGGGGTTCACTCCCAGTCTCTTCATTGAACTATTTTAATGTAGGAACCTGACCACTGTGACAAAGGCTTCTAAAAGACAATCAGCCTCTGGAATTACTGCCCAATACAAGTTATTGGAAATCCATTCTCCTCCACATTTACAGCTTGTCTGAGTCAAGATGACATTCCATTCCGGTGCTTGGTGGTCCAGGGGATTAACGTACTCGCAGTGTCTGCAACTGCATTGGAACCAAGCAGTTCAAAGGTGCTACAACTGTTGACAAGGCACATTCCCGTCCATCTGAGGCAATGTTAACTTTTCCATTAGTTACTTTACACAGTATTTTTTTTATTTATATCAGTGTGTTTTGTATGTGTGCAAATGGTCCTGGCTTCCCTCATTGTAATAAGCTTTACAGCCATTTGGTCTTTACAGGGCAGCCATACGCAGTATCTTGCAATCATGTGTAGTTTCTTAATTTAGAGCAAGACTAGATCTCATCTGACATGATAAACTCCTTTATGGCAGGCTCTAATGTTTGTTGTAAACACAACCTGTTTGTTCCACCTCTTGCATGGTTACTTACCTGTTTTCATATTGCTATGTTATTGTTCAAAATAGCTATTTCTCTTTATTCGCTATGGGGTTTGTTACTGTATATGGAATGTTTTGTATTCAGCATTTTCTTACAGAGCAGAGTGGGAACAGTATTCAAGAACCCACAAATACCAAAGACCTTTCATGTAATGCACTGAGAAATAAACATACTGTAAAGGAATATGATGTCAGGAGTCTGTATTTACAAAGTTCAGGGCCAGAAAAGGCTCTCACCAGCTAAAGCCAAGTCTGGCAGTTCCCTTACCTATGATGGGAGTTGACTGTTCTGCAGATATTGGCATGACTGCCAGCTCGGAGGTTTGAGGTTGGTCTCTGAGACACATTCAGTCACTACTCTGCATTCCCAGCCACGCTATCAGAACACAGGGCATATCCCTTCACGGTTCCTTAATTCCTCAAGCAGCCTGGATAAGCCTTTGAGCACTGCCAGCTTTGAGCACCTTGTTTTGCATTGCAGAGCGAGGCACTACTTGGATATGGCAAACTCTTCCTGCAGGAAGTGTGCAGCTATTCCTGCAGGAGTTTTATGTCAGTACAGAGCCAGGGATCGCAGCTTCCCCTCAGCTGAGGAGGGCACTCTGGGAACAAGCCACGGGCAATTCTGCACTGCTTAAGAGTAACTTAAAATCTGCTATTTTCAGCTTACCTCAGTGCCTCGGATTTCCTTGCAGCTCAAGGAGGGTGCATTGGCTGGTCTAGGACCGCAGCAGCCACCCAGGTCCCCTTCCTGCAGTCCCCTGCTCCCTCCTGAGTGCCTGCCTCCTCCAGAAGTGGCTGCATTTGCCCACTTGTGCCTTCTCTGGATTTGCCTCGAGGCTTACAGAGACCCCCCGAGTCATCATCATCTCTTGTGACCATTCAAACTGTTACAAGAGGATGTGGTTAGGGACCTTTGTGGGTTTTAACCTTCCTATGGTGGGAACAACTACCCATTTAGAATGAACTACCTGTTCGCAAAGGGAGGCTCTGCTCTGCCTGTATTGGCTGTAGAGGAGGACCTGGGCTATTTCTGTCAGAGATGTGACAGTTCTGGTTTCTGAACTTGTTTTTCACATCCTGACAAAAGAGATGATATGTAAATCACAGCCAATTTTTCCCCCTACTGATCAGATTACACTGCAGATATGCAGATACCAATATTGTAGCAAAGGCTAAATCTTGTAAACACTGAGAACATCCACAAGGCCTCTGCCTCATACAGCTTTTTGCATCACTGATGAGGATGTACTCAAGGTTACTTGATGCCAGACATTCCCATGCAGCACTTCTCTGGGTCTCTCCGGGTGTATTTATCTTGGTTTTTGTGCCCTAACTCCTCCAACTCTGATCCATTTATCCTCGCAGAAAGCCCTCTGAGGGAAAGCAGTTCTGTTAATCACTACTGCACAGATTGGGGGCTGCTGGATAAAAGGCAAAATTAATTTCTCGGGACATTTGTGGCTGTGCTGGCTCCAAATTAGCATCAAGCCCATGTTGGTCTCTGGGCCATTATGGCCACTGATTGTAATCACAGTGAGGGGAACCGGCGCTTTTCCTAATGCTCAACACAGCGCAACAAAAATCAATGGCAGAGTTGAACAGATTGAACTTCTCACAGGAGCTGATTACAAGAAAACCATATATTCATCAATGAAACAGTTACTCTTTACCTACACTGCCCTAACTCTTCATTAGCCACATGCTCAGCAGCAGTTGCTATACAGCTTACTTTGGGGAGAAAGACAAGCATTAATGCTATAGTAAGAACAGCTCCAACAGTGTTGTTTTCAACATTCCCGCAGCTGCAATTCCTTCCTCATGTTTCAGCCTGTGGTATGTGACCAGGAAAGGGCTACCAGGGGTACCCCCCACCCCAACACAGCCTGCCTCAGCAGCTGTAACCCATGCTTACAGCCTGGGGAAGGGGAAAGCAGGGATCCTGATATGGGAACAAGCTCATCCTAAGCTTCCCAAGCAACACCATGGCCAGAAAGGCAAGTACTGCACTGTACACATTATAAAGGAAAAGTAATCAGGGATTATATTACCCTATGTATGTACCACCGTGACCTCTCTTAGGACAGTGTGTCTACAGTTCACCAAAACAGTGACAGGTTGGTTCAAAGGTGGATTGGAAATAATCTGCTTGGCATCCAAGAGAGCCTGGTGGCTGGTCAGGCCTGACACAGTTATCTGTGAGACTGTACGAGAGAGGCAGAAACAGCCCTCCCAGGAGGCAGTGTCCCACCTCACATCCCAATCTTAGGACAGGCTCAAGCACCCTTAGGCAAAGCTGATACCATTTTTTAGCTTCATCCAAATGACAAACACATTCTTTACAGCCTAGCAAGGAAAAGGTGCATCAGCTCCTGGCTGGCAGATAAAACACAACAGTGCGCTGGTTTAATGACAACGATAATTAACCACTGTAACAACTTGCCAAAGGCTGCAGTAGAGCTTTTACACCTAGACAGTTTTCAAATTAAGGGAGGACTTTCTCATCCTAAATAGATGAGAGCAAGTGTGTGTGTGTGTGTCTATAAAGATATATATATTCTCACTCAAAGAATTCATTCAGAAGAGCCAGACTAGATAATGAAACTGGTAGAGCAGTGATCATACAGTTACAAATGACCCTTCCTTACTTCCCCTGCCTGTACCGTGCACAGTACACTCAGTGTGGTGAGAGCTGCTGCTGGTCACCAGCTAAATTGATGGGAACAGGATCACTGTAGCATCACACTAGAAGATTTCTGCCCTAAGCACAGCTCTAGGACTCACCATCTGTGTGCAGCACCCAGAGAGATGTAAGCTGCTATGACAACTGACAACCCAGAGCTTGTGGGAAAGGGCTTTCCAGGATGGAAAACTTCTGGCATCAAACTTTCAGCCTAGGCTGGAGGTGCCCTGCTGCTGCTGGGCTAGAAGGGAAAGGCTGAGTCAGAGAACCCAGAACTGGCCTGTACACAGCACTGGTATGGCTGTGGCAGCGCTTGTGTGACTGTGCCAATGAAAACCTTATTTATATATAAGTGGATGGAGTTAATGTTCAGCCAGTAATGTTATGTGACAGCTAAACTTTAGACTTAGTTCAGAAAACAGACTGGCTGAGAGATTAACAGTGCACGATAGGATCTTGGCAGCAACCTTCTCTCTATTCCTCAACCACAAAACCATCTTCAGAAATGGACAGTCTACCTGGTGACAGGAGGATGTGGGTTTATTGGGGAGAAGATTGTACAGCTCCTGTCTCAACAAGACTACATCAACGAAGTCAGAGGTTTTGATTCAGTAGCAAGAGAAGAAGTAGAAAAATTCACCACAGGCAAGAAAAAGGCATCAGCTTCTATTAAGCAGCCATAATCCTCGCTTTTCAGAGCAGCTGGTATTATGTTGGAGATGCCAAGGTTACAGGCATGGGGTAGGAACCTGGATTAAACAGCCTGGGTGAAGAATAACTTTCAGCTCAGAGAGGTTTTTTTAGCATAGGACTAAATCAAAGCAGAAAGACCCACAGTGTATAACCCCAAGAGATATATCACTAGGAGGATCCAAGTACCACTTATCAGTTGTAAGGAGCAATATGCACAAGAAGTACCTGATGTGGGAACTTGGCTACCCGGTTACTTCTGCTCAACCAGTCTAACAGCAAAGGGACAAAACCCCATGTTCTGAACTGCTCCAACCAGTTCCCAATTCTGAGGATTGGGATATATTCTGCCAATATTGGGATATATTCTGCCAATAACAGAATCAAGGTCAGCATCTGCTGCAGATACTGTGAAATACACTACCGAGACAACTGAGAGAAACCTATAGAGCCTGACTGAGCTGTGCATAGGAAAAGGAAGGGTCTCAGTAAACACGCTCAGAAATACTGAATTAATCCATTTGCTCATATTCTGAGAGCTGCCTTCAGCCAGGCTTGGTTACAGTGAGATGTGCTGGGGAAAAACAACCTGGGTTACTGGATTAGATAATCCCTATGCAAAACAAGCCAATGCTGTTCATGGTGGGCTGGGCACCCCCCTCTGGCTACCCAAACTTCAGCCTACTTCCAAGGAGAGAGCAAAAATGATAGGGGAGATCCTATCTTTTAGGAGGTATCAATAGAGAGGAGATACACTTAAAGCAAGTTTAAAAGACTCCCAGGGAAATACCACTATCAGAAGCCCTCCCTGGGCAGATAAACTCACCAAACTGGTTTCCCCAGGCTTCAGGTAGCCAGTTGCCTTAAAAGCACCCATAATTGAAGGAAAAAGCGTTTAAACCTTAAGGAGGTGCTATAACCCATGCTCCAAGAGAGGTCTGTGGCCTAACATCACAGCAGATCCCAGAAAAATGAGGGAGAAGCAGCCCTGAGGGGCTGTCCAAACCCCCATCCACCACAACATTCCCAACAGATGTTTCTCTATCCTGCCCCCAGGCCGATTTCTGCACCATCAGTCCATTACTGTTGGTACAGTCTAACCTGCGATTCCTCATCTTAACCTTACAGGTAGGATAGGTTAACGCTGTCCTTTATTACAACAATCTTCATGGTTTGAAAACTACCTCCTTCTGCTCCGTGCAATTGCCTCCTTTAGGCTAAACCACCTCTCCTGTTCTGCTTCCTCCTCCCCAGCTCACACTTTGTGGGTCTCTGAGCACTGGCATTGTTCTCTTCTGGAAGAGGACACTCAGGCTAGGGCACAGAAGCCGGCTGCAGCCTTTCCACCACTCAGGAAAGCTGATGGATTTATTTCTTCTGTCTTCAAACTCTTCTATTCATACCTGTCAGTACAATTACACCTCTTTCACAGCTGCAAGACCCTGATGACAGGCAATAGCTCCTGAGCTGCCCTGGTCCAATTTAATGCCTTCATAAGGTCTGCTGCCTTTTCCCTACTAACCCCAACCACCTTCTTTGTCCCTATCAAATTTCACCTTTTCTTTTCCAGGCTCTATTGGTTATGTTCAGCTCACACTCTAATCCCCCAGTGTACCTCGAGTCCCTCCCAGCCTGATGTTATCAGCTGCTTTAATGAACAAATCTGCCAGATTCTTGATGAAAACAATAAAAACAGACTCCAATAGAGCAATAAGCCCTGGAGAGCCTCAGGGCAGCCACCTACCACAGCTGGCAATTCCCTGGAGCTGTACTTCAGCCAGCCTTGTGCTCACCCTATCGTGGCTGGCTGAGACCATGTTTTACTGACTTGCCCATGAGAATGACACAGAGCTTCCAAAGCCCTTCTAGACTCAAGATAGATGACATCCACCTGATTCATGATATCCATACAGCCTGTTAACTTGTCATAAGAACAAAGAAGATTTATCTGACTTGATTTGTTCTTGACAAATCCTTGTCAGCTGCTTCTGTTCTCCATAGCATCCCCCAGGTGTTCACACACATGTTTAAGTGTGTGTTCCTGAATTTCCTGGGGTTGAAATTAAGCTGTTCTGTAATTTCCTGGCTCTTCTTTGCCACCTTTCTAAGCACTGGTGTTTCATTTGCTCTATTACATTCTTCCAGTGCCTCCAGAAGTTCTCCAAAGTAGCTGATAAGGCAGTAAAGCTGCAGTTACATCCACCACCTCTTTAGCAGCCCTGCATAAAGCCCATCAGGCCTTATCAATGTGAAAATGTCTCATGGTTGCCTGCATCCTCCCTGGTTTTGACTGAGCTCTTCATCATTCCCTTGCTAGTCTTAACTGCACCAGCTGCATTAAGACAGAGATGCAAAGAGCTATTTAGACTTCAGCCTGAGTGTTACAAGCTTCCTTTCACCACTAAGTAGAAGCAAAACCCCTCTACCATGAGGCTGCTGACACCCTGCTCCACCTTTCAGTGCTGGCAAAGACCTTCAACAGGAGCATCCTCACCTGCTTCCCTGAGCTGCTCATGTGTATGATCCTTCAGGAATCACTGCACTGATCCCCGGCTGCATGGGGCTCTCCAGGAAGCTGCCAGGCCAGGGCAGAGGAGATGTCTCCTTCCCAAAGCAATCATGTGGCTGCTACTGCTCTCTAGCTTATTGCAAAATCCCCAGGGAGCACAGCTTCCTAATCCCAGCCTCTTGCTGGCCTATTCCCAATTACAGAAAAGGAAAAAGGGAAAATTCCTACTTAAATGTTACAACACTGGCTCAAAGCAAGAAAATCAGCAGCAGATGCCAACAGCAGCCATGTATGGAACAGCTTTTTGAGGTAGGAGGAGGGGGAGAAAAGGGAGATGGGGGGGAACCCTTCTGAATGTCTCAAAAGGAAGAATTTCCTATGAAACTTTTTAACCTGTTACATTATTTTCCCTTCCCACCTATAGCATTTACCATTAAATCAAGCTCTGTGCAATGTCCCTTTAACTTGCCTGGTGTTACTCCCAGCAAGCTCTAAAACTGTGCCTGAAGGAAACTGCCCAGCACATCTCTCCTTCACATACACTGGAGTGAGTCACATAACCACCTGCAGCTCTGGGCCAACAGCCTCAGCTTGCCCTGCAGGGATGATTTCCAAGGAGGATCCTGTGCAAGAAGGTGAGGATGCTGGTTTGTACTTTGTCCCCCTTGCATCTATGGTTATATTCTTTTCCTTCAGCTACCACTCGTGACAGTGATGAAAGAAGACATCCGAGGCTACAATCTGCTCCTTGCTGCCATGCTGGGAGCTCACGTGGTTATTCACACAGTGGCTATTGTGGACTACAGAAACACTGTGCCCTTTTGGGGAATGAGAGCTGTCAACGTTGGGGGTAAGCTCCTTAAAACAAGCAATTAAATACAGCTTTAAATTCACACACCTTGGTGGAGTCAGACAAGAGGCTATGACAAACATAGCTGCTCTGATTTAGTGCTCCTTTGTCCCCTGAATTTCACATACACATTGATCTGCTATGAGGTCAAAAAGGTGCTCAGGACCTTTCATTTCTAGTGGGGAAGTTTCTGCTCTTGCCCTTCTGTCCTTGCTAATGGCAGGATGTGCTGCTCCTCTCCAGTGCTGAAACTTCATCTTACAAAGTCAAATCTAGACAAAGTTATTACACAGTTATTCTGGTCAAAGGTATAACTAATAGTACTGAGGTGATTCAGGACATGTCTATAGTGGTAAGAAACTGTTCAGTAAGAGACAAGGACAACAACTAAAAGTTAACTCCTGTTCTAGATAGCTCATAGCTTCCCCAGGGATTTCCAGGGAAAAAAGCCCTACAACATACACCAGCACAAGACTCCATCAGTTGAACTGCATCCACTATGAGGGAGTGATGTTACTTTTACTGTAGTCAGAGCTCACAACTATTATGTATCCACAAGCCATGCATAACCAAGAGCTCACAGAATTTTCTTTCTACCACCAAGAGCTGACTTCATGTTAGGTGCAAGGTCTGCTGAAAGAAAATTTGTTCATAAATCTGGGAAATAAGCACAGGCCATAAAAATAATGAAATCCCCATTACAGCAGCAATTCCAATGGCACCTCAGGCTGTTAGCTACTAAAACAGTTGCTAACCACAAGCAAGGATTTCTGTATTTTTATATGTATATATATATATATCTCAAACTGAATTACTGCTTAGGGCTTCTCCTATTTGCTGATACATTCAAGGGCAACACTTACATCCCATTCTTCTTTTCATTGCTGTAGTTCTTTTCAAAACCAGATGCTTTTAAGAGCCTGTACTGTGCATGTGTACTGAGAATATTCAGAGCCTGAGGGTTCCTGCTGCCTTTTAATGTCTTTGTGAGATCTTCCCCTTCATTGTCTGCTTGCTATGAGCAAGGTACTTCAGTGGAGTGAGGTTTTTACCGATAGCAGTAACCACTGGGCAACTCCCCTATTCAGCAAAGCAAACCTCTTGCAGATGCTTGCGACATTCCCAGAAACCACACACACAAAGTTTATTCCCATGTGACTGAGTGCCTCTGAGGAGCACAGTGTGAGGTGTCTTAACAGGAGACTTACTTTCAGGCAAACTTCTGCATTTCTGTCTCCCCTTGGATAGCTTCATGTAGACCTCCCTCAAATGAAGCTGCTGCCCTCACTGGGTCTGCTCAATCTAGAGAGATCAGGCTAAAGGTTTCTGTTCAAACCCTAGCAGGTAAAAGAATACAAATGAACTGTATTTGATACCTGCTGTAGGCTTCATGGAAGAAAAATAGGGTCAGGACAGGTCAACTGTGTAATCCTCTAGTGTGCAACTCAGGCCACAGAAATTCACCCAATTACTGCCTTAAGCCCAACAATTTGTGGCTAAATTGGACTCTGCCTTTTCAAAAGACTCCTTGCCTAGAATGCAACTAATGGGCTATCTATCATGTCTTTCAGCAAGCCATAACAATGCTGAAGAGCATTAGTGTGGCTATGGTTAATTAGCATTTCTGGCCAAAATTTACATCTTCTGCTTTGATTCTCTCCCTTTCAACCACTGGTTGCTGACTCCTGTTACAGACTTGTTGACTAGATTCAAGAGGCCTCTTCTACAAGAGTGATTTTTTTCCATCTAGTCACTTAAAGACTTTTTAATCTGCTTTTTGTTAAGCTGAATGGATTTTAACTTGGCTCCTTTTTGCTAGCAACTATGAAGTCCAAGTCAGTTGTCAATAGGCACAGACATTAAGCCACATTATAGCTACAGATGTAACTGCAACTCTCATGTTCTAAACCATCCATTCCTATGCAAATATACCTGAGGAACTGCAGCCTTAACCTGTAGCTTTACATCTATTCAGCCATGAAAAAGATGGATCTGTTCCAAGACAGAATCCCAAACCTGGAAATCTCTTTTGATTTGCACAACAGGAATGAAGGCAAGATTGGTAATGTTTGTCCTTCCTGACCTGCCCCCCAGGTACTGAAAATGTGTTAAGGGCCTGCTGTGTCCTGAACATCCCATATGTTGTCTATACAAGCTCCATTGCTGCAGTGGGACCCAATACATGCTGTGAGCCCATGTTCAGGTAAAGGTAAGCAAATCTTCTCCACTGTGGATTTCTGGTTAAACAGCAATGAAACTGCAACCAGATGGAAATATTTGCCATGGCTGCAAAGGAGAAGATACACATTCCCCTTCCTGTCTACTCTTCTCTTTCCTGGGAATCCTTTTTTGCTGCTCGTCACTTTCAGAAGCCACAGCTCTTCCCAACATAAACTTGACCAGTAGTGAATACTACTGATGGAAAAGGTTGGTTGAGAGATGTAGGACCTAACTGCACCTCCAGGCTGTCCCCTGTATGCACAGCCCTGCTCCACTAAGCCAGAAAATCAGCTTCAATAAGGTCTGAGATGCTTTAAGTTTGTGATATGGTCAAGTTGTATCCCACTATGTTGTCAGAGTTTTGCTCTCCTCTCACACTGAGTCAATCCAAAGAGCAGGGGATGCTCTATTGTTACCAACCCGCTCTCCCTCCTCTTTTCAGCTCCATAGAGAATTGTTAACGAGCCTGTACCCAGCTTCTGTTATCAAATGTGTTCAAATGTATACAGACTCTTCTAGCACTATCTCAGAAGAAAGTTACTTGGCCACACAGTCTTAGGAGACAGGTGGGAAGTTGCCCTTCAGTATTCACACACTCTTCTGTGACCTGGACCTGACCTAAAAATTGTACCTTTCTATCCCTCAAAATCCTTTTTTGTGGCAGTTTGCCTTCAAGGGCTAATTCCTGGACTTTACACTGTTGAGCATTATGCTCAACCCATCTCTTCTGTATGTGGCTCTTATGAGACTGACCCTCAGACCCAGAAGCAGCAGTTTTAGAAAAACTCCCTCAGCAAAGGATTTGGAACAATACAAAGACAGTGGTCAAAAGTCGGATTTGGAGGGGTTTTTGCTTAT
This sequence comes from Coracopsis vasa, assembly GCA_026283785.1. Lineage (NCBI taxonomy): Eukaryota > Metazoa > Chordata > Aves > Psittaciformes > Psittacidae > Coracopsis > Coracopsis vasa. The sequence goes on along the minus strand of JANHGB010040463.1, from coordinate 36,577 downwards.
AGATCTTTGATACCCAAGATAGAACTGACTGTCACATGCAGCTGACACTCCTGCTCAGGACTTGGCATCTGAATACCTCATGCATTCATGCGGCAAGACACAGCTGGCTTCAGTCATTTGGCTCTAGGAATCTGTGCCCAGCTAAAAACGCTGCTTAAGACACAACTTAAAATGTCCCAGAAGCCTAAATTTCATACTTGCAAGTAAGTTAAGGCATAACCTGGTTGTTCTGAAAACGGTTTAAGCATCTAAAGCTGTAGAACAAATGTCTGGCTTATGAAAGGAAAAGTCATGAGAACAACAAACATCAATCCACTTGGACCATAAGCACTAGAGGCTGTGTGTCACTGAAAAGTTATGGAATCTGGTCATTAACATACTTAAATCATTTCTAAAGATGAAATGGATAAAAAAGAGGAGATGAAATGAAATATTAACAAGGGCACATACTTGTTAGTATTTCAGTCCTGTAATTTAAGAGATAGATGTGAATAGATGGGCTTAAAAAAATCTATCCCAAATCTTGCCTAAGAAGCCAGTCCTTTTGGCATCAACAGGTACAAGCAAAAACCCAATTAGACTGATGCTCACAGAGCTACACATGAACATCACCTGCCCTCCAACTCCCAATGGCTTCCCATCATAAATGCAAATAAAACCAGCACCTAGCGCCTTTAACTCATCTTGCAGAACACACTTGGGTTCTCCCATGATGCTGAAAAAAGCCTGAGAGAGTGATCTTTGTTCTCCAGTGATTCTGATTTTAAACTAAAGGAATTATATACTGCAAAATGAGAGAAGGCTCAGCCCCCCAGTCAAAAATTCCACCCCCTGTCTGAGTAGGGAGCCCAGGGATGGCTGGAAGGCAACATAATATGGCTCTATTTTCCAGACTGAAAGCACAGGTGATGCAGCATTCCCCTTCCTCCTCATCTCACCTCCCCCATTCCCACCAAATCTGCTCTGCTCTTCCCCTCCCTGTCCACAATCCTGCCTGCCTGCCTATTTCTTTTTCTCTCTGCCCCTTCTCCATCATTCCTCATCTAATTTAGTTAACTTACTTTTATGTGCTTGGGAACTGACCCAGACAAAGCATGATTAGTCTCTGGACAGGGTGATGGGTGCAGGGATAATGCTCACACCTCAGCATCCGACAATAATAGAAAATGCCTCTGTCAGTCTCAATCCCTCTGAGACAGCCACTGCTGAGATACCTTCTGACAATGGTGCTCCAGTCTTATTAGCGTTCGCTTATCTGTGATCGTTTTGAAAAGCAAAAGCATTATGCTGAGCTCTTTGTTACCACCCAGCTTCACAAGGGGTGGGGGAAGGCAAACAGGAGCAGTGCTCTACAGCCCAGGAGCAGCAGGCAGGTTTGCCCCTTTGTGAAGCTGCTTTTCAAAAGCTTTGCAAGGCAAGAAAAAGAAAGCAATTAAACCCAGAACTTCCAGATAACCCCTGATTGTCTTGAGCCTCTCCTGGGCTTGCACCAAACCAGGCACAATCCATCTTTTGTCTTGCTTGTTTTCTGGTTTGTCTCTTGCTCATCACCACAAACACAGGGAAGGGGAGGAGGGTTTTGTGCTAAAAGCCCAAGGTGAGGAGGCTGTATTGCTGATGCTCCTCATTTATTTCTGTTGCTGTAGCACAAGAAGGCCTTGATCTCAGCTGGGATATCTGACACACAACTAGACTGCCAAACAGGCAGGAGAGGGGCAGCAGCATTATCCACATTTTACACACGGAGCATAGAAAAGGGTAAGCAAGTTGCCCAAGGTCAGCCGGGGAGCCTGAGTCAGAGCTTGCTCCCCTGAGGCCCAGTGTTTGACAGAAAGACCTCTGCTGCAGATCTGCTGCATGAACTGTCACAGGCCACTTAACCCTCCCAAGAGGGAGCCCCATCTGCAAAAGGAGCTTAATAAAGTTTCATTGCTTTGTGGGGGGGTACCCCATGCCAGGCATAGTCTGTGTTTGCCTAGGGTTAAATTCCCCAGGAGAGCAAAATACAGAGGAAACGAGATAGTCTCCTGCAGCACACGGAGGGAGGATGGGAGAGCCCACCCATGCTAGTCATGGCAGCAGGAGAGCAAAGGACCACATGGTATTAACCGACAGTCCTTCTCAATGCTTCAGACAAGGTTTCTTCACTCCAGGGCTCCTCCAGAGCCCACCGAATCTGCTTAACCAAGTCCTGAGATGGACTAATGTTGATCTAGAACAACTGGGACAGAACACCAGCACCATGGTGGGGAATAGAGCTGCTTTCTTGTTTATCCTTGTGATCATTTCAGGGCCTGTGAGGCCAAGTTACATGTTAGATTCCATGGGCCTTCCTTCTTGCAGCTGTAAGGTAGGAGGCTGAGGAGCAAGTTGGCTGTCATAGTGGCGACTAAGTGTCTCCAGTACGGCTGTGAGCCTTCCTTGCCCTTCATCATGGGTCCACTTGTTTGCTCTTCCCCCCAGATGTAATTTGCTAGGGGAGATGAAGGATTAATCCCAGCAGAAACCCACTGATTGCATGTCTTCCAGGAGATCACCAGCAGCTCTGTCACATCACCAGCAAATGTCTCCATACTCTAATCAACTCTGAGAGAATTAAGCAGCAGCTTCTCCTTTTAGTTTATGGCTCATGAGAGGCTTTCCTCTACCTCTAATGAAAAAATGAAGTAGGATTGCTCTCATTTCCCTGCCCTCCATCTTCCTGTGCTCTTTCCACGTTGTTCAGCCACTTGTGAGTTGCTTAAAAAGGTACCTCCACTGCCTTCTAATTTGCCTGCCAGGATGTTATTTGCTTCAATCACACTATTAGACACAAACAAATCCAGCTTTCGGAAATCAAACCATTTCCTTCATGCAAACCTGCCTATGAACACCCAGAAGCAACTGGTATTTCTGAAAGCCTTATTTCTCCCCAGCTGCAGCAAGGATCTCAGCTTCATGTAACTCACAGCCAGTGGTTAAGTCCCTGGAGAGCAGAGATTGCAGAATAAATCACTGTGTGACAACTGTCTCCAAGTCCTCTGCTCTATTCCATGGTCACTCACCACATCTCACAATCTATTTCAGAGGAAATGAGGACACCAAATACAGTGGGGAAGTGGAGCTGCCTTACGGGAAGACAAAAGCTACGGCAGAAAAACTTGTATTTGAAGCAAATGGAAAAAAGGTACAAGAGCCAATGGTAGCACCCCTGGTATTACAGCACAGGATGGATGGAAGGAGAAGATGGGTAGAAAGACCCCACAACTCACATCAGTGTGTATTTAACCACTGCCTTGACTCGGTGCATAAACCACACTGCCCTAAAGCTTACCAAAGCCTGGTATTCCATATCACCAGGGAATCTCACAAGGTGCACTTTTAAGCCTGTGCTTTAACTCCAGCAGAAGGAGTGTGACCTCAGAAGGAGCTGTGTTAATTACAGCCTGAGACACCAGGTTCACCCAGAATCACAGTATCCAGCTCATACGGCACACGGGGGTTATTTTCAGACATGCCTGAGTGATTTCAGAATCAAAAATACTAGTGTATCAAGAGTAAGGCACCTAAGCTAGCTGGCTAGGCTTTAGGCTCCCTTTCAGTCAGCAAACAGATGAGTTCCTCTGGAGGATGAAGCAGAAGGTAAAAATGAGACTTATGTCCTAAATCACTGCCTGGAGCATCTCTCTCTCCCTGTTATAGGGAGAGGCCAACCAACTTAGCTGCCTTCCTCTGGTACCTGATTTTGCTTGTTGCAAATACTCCTTTTGTACGTCACAACTGCAGAAGAGTTAATGTCACTAACACCCTCCATCCAACATCTCCCAGTGAGAACCACATGGGTGCAGGTGTGCTAGGAAAGAAGATAGTAAAAGATATCAAACTGAGCACCTCCTTGCATTTTTAGGAACCCAAACCAGGCCCTAATTGTCCAGAGCACCTCAGCAAATGTGGGCTCCTCTAACCCAGTATTCCCAGCTTTTGGTTTTACCTGGTAAACCCAGTAGCACTGTGGAAGATTTCATCTCTGAATCTGTAAGTCACTAACATCCCTCCCTGATTTACAGCTGAGCAATGGTGGTAAACTCACAACCTGCATCATCTGTGCAAACACCATGTATGGGGAGAAGGCAATGTTTCTTCAAGAGCTGTATTTGCTCACCAAAGCCAGGAGCAGTGTCTTGAACTACCTGGAGCCTGAAAACACAGAGCGGAATTACACCTATGTGAGTGAGTGACGGATGTCTTTGCACAGGGTGCTACCAGCCTGGCTTAGTCACAGGGGATTTTACACCTCAGCTTAACCCTAATCTTCCAAGACAGAGAGATGAGCACGGTGAATGAGCACAGAGATTTTTATAACCCTAAATCTTAGCCTGGCTCAATGAATTTTTAAAGCACTTGTTTAGATTCTACTGGTTTTCCTGGGGAAGGTTTTCTATTTGTTTCTTCTCCTCAATATAGGGAAAATTTTAGAAAACTAAAAAAGAACAAAGTCAGTGGAAAAAAGCATAGAGATTTAATGTTTCATTTTGTAGGGAACCACTTCAAGGGATATATGGGGCAAAGAGACAGAAATTCAGGCAATCCTTTTAAAATGGTTTTGGTTTGAAAAGACACTTCATTTCTTCTTCACTAGAAGAAACTGAACTAACACTGCTGGTAAAGCTCCTTGCAAAAAAAGGCTGCTCTATAGAACTGATTTTAGCAAGCACAAGAAACTAAGCAAAACCTATAGAAAGAATTTGTTGTGCTGAACGCACTTCAGGAGCGTATAACTCTCCATTAAATCATGCAGAGTTTCAGTTACTCCTGTGTAACATATAAGTGTAACTTATATGGCTTTCTCCAAAAGCACAGAAAACAGTGGTTTGAAAATGCTGTTAGAGAAGAATCAGGCCTAGATAAATCAAGTGACTCCTTCAAAGGCTCACAGCAGAGCCAGGAATAAAACCCTCGAGCACTGCCTCCCATTCATCCTGCTCTCACTACAAAACACTGCTCTTTCACTTCACATGAACCACTATCACAAGGCACATTAATTGTCCAGCTCAAAGGGGAGACCAAAGGTTTAAAGGATCTTGGAGGTCTGGATTAACTACTCAGTCTCTCCACAGTACAGCTGAGTAACACCATGAGTGCTTTCCCTACTCCACAGCACTGAATCCAGCAGATCCAATGTACTCATTCTACAGTAAACAGGAAGATTTAGCTCCTCCTGAATACCTGTGTCTCTCCACCTCTTAGGGAACGTTGCATGGATACATGTTCTTGCTGCAAGGTACTTGCAGCTGAAACCAGATTTACTCGCAGGACAAGTGTATTATGCCTATGCTGACACTCCAACAAGAAAAGGTTTTCTGATCAGGCATCAGCTGTTGTCCTCCATGGACCCCTCAGTGAGACTAGGCTCACACATTCCTTACTGGAAGACATGGTTAATGATACAAGTGCACACGATCATCAAGGTCATCCTGTTCCCTTTCTGGAAGCCCCAGCCTTTCCTAAACTTGCCTTTACTGAACATGATAGTCACCACCTTCTCCTATGAGACAGACAAAGCCTCCAGGCATTTTGGGTACAAACCCCTCTTCACCTGGGAAGAGAGCAAGCACAGAACTGCACAGCAGTTGAAAGCAGCTGCAGGGAACCTGGAAGCCCCCAGCTTCATGAAAAGAACAACTAAACAGCATGTCTGGGGTAAGGAGAGAGCTTATCACACCAGCAAGTTTCATCTGAACTGCACAACATGCGTTCATCTTTGGCAGGAATTTTGCAAACATTGAAAATCCTGGTACAGAAACAGAGAAGGAGCAACTCTCAGGCTGCAAGTATGTACCCTTGTCATGGCAACAACTCAGCTGTTTTAAGTGTCTCATAAAACACTGTGTGCATTTGAAGGCATCCTCTTGCAGCTATGTGCACACAGGCAAAGGGCTGGCTGGCCTCACCCCTTCCCATGGTGACACTGCTGCGTGGAGATCACTTGTGGGAATGAGAGATGGATTCAGCTGGGAGATGGTGCTCAGCAAACACACTTAACCAGTTTCATTCCACAGCCTCCATCTCTTCCCATACTCAGCAAATGGATCTCTCCCTTGCCATGGCGCATACACATAATGGGTATTCAGTGGTAATTTTAGGGAAAACAAGGAAAGCCCAGCAAGTTCTTGCTCTGTTTCAGGGTTTCATAAAAAGAATTACAAATTCCCCTTTTCAAGATGATTCCTGTTATTCTTAACGTATGGAATATTATATCTGTTTTGAAACATCCCTATAAAAAGAAGCTTTCAATCTCTTGTGCTAACCATGTCTGTGCTCACTTTCTAATTGTATGGATGGATAACTGATAACAAGCTTAGAGGTGGGATTCAGGTAGTCTGTAACTCAAAGTCTCTCACCTCACAACACTAGCAGCAAAGCAAAACAGATGAAAGCCCATATTCAGCTGCCTCACTGGCAGACAGCAACTTCAAGAGAAGGCCTTAGGGGCTGCATTTATGCTAAATAACATCTGAACTTCAGCATGAAGAGGTCATTTCAACTCATTCCATGGCACTGAAGCTACACAGGCTGTCTGGGAGCAGTATTTCACAGATGAGATTTTCTTAACGCAGATGGGGCAGGCACTTCCCGAAGATTCTCAACAAAACCTGCTTTGCATCACTTTATCAGCTTCTCTTTTTAAGACACATGGAGGCACTGGGAAACCTACATTAAGCACAACAGAGATTTTGGGTTTCTCTTGAACTTGGAGGAATGGGATTTTTTTACAAAACTGGTTCAAATCTAACATGAACTGTGCTGGTCTCACACTTCTGTGTTCTGTGAATACATACATGGAGTTTTCTTACCATAAAAGTGTGCACATGCACAAATAAAAGCTTCTTTTAATGACAAATGCCCTGTTACTCCTGGAAAAATGCAAGTTTCAGCATGGCATCCTTGATAGAAATGATGAAAATTTGCTTCTTGTTAGTCACAGCAATTACCCAGGAAGGGAAGCGAAGCAATGCAGGGTGAGCAGCCAAGTGAACCTCACAGACGTTCACCCTCACAAGACAACTCTTTGCAAAATGAGCTTACAACATAGAAATCATTTCCTCTGCTAATGCATTAATAATTTCATATAACAAATACATTTGGGGTAACTACTGCAATCTACTCATAGAGAATTTGGGAAGGTGAAGTGTGCGAGTTATTGGTTCCCTACTGTTTTTTCCTCTACCATTTGTGCTGGGAGGATTTTAAGAAAGGGAGCAATGGGATTGCTGCGTTTTCTATCTCACTAAAAATTCCCTTTGCGGTTTGTGCCATCATTCAAATGGCAGATGAGAGCTTGCTAAGAATTTCACAAAGAAATATACCCCAATTTCCCATGCACATTGCCAGAGCATCGCCACAGCACAACAACGTTGACCTCAACAGGTTCTACTGCTGCTGGA
>JANHGB010040463.1:0-29139 GCA_026283785.1 Coracopsis vasa | reverse complement strand
TGCCGAAAAAGAGCCACTGGGTGGAGCTGCGAGGCTGTGAGACAGGTACCGTCTCCAAAGGAGCTCAAGGGGTGCAACCGCTTCTGCTTTAGCTTGGTTTTTAGAACTACGAGGCTGATGGATGGGGTGGGAGTATCTGACCATCCATATCTGGGCTCAGCCTGTGGCTTTTGGAGTTCTGGCTGGATGCAGTCATGGTTTTATCTTCATGTCATCATACAATCAGAGACTGAAGAAATTCTTTTTCCACTCAGAACTCATTAGAAAAGAATAAAAGCTTGCTTTCTGTTATTTAAAATATATTTAATATGGCTCTCTACCTTCGGGAAAATATGCCTAAGTACAACGAGCTGATGCTTTCAACCTATTCAGCGCCCTTGATGTATTCCTTTGTGGGATTTGGAGCTGCTAAAGCTATCAGATGGGACAGTTGTCAAGCCCAGTACTATCCCAGAGATCAATGCTTTACAAGCTTGCCTGCTTTCAGAAAGCTCGCTGGGAACCTCATCATGCTTTTGTTCCTGTCCTGCTCATCATCACCTGTGATTCTGATGCTTATTAGAGTGCAGATGACATGCAGGATAAGGAGCAGGGGTTTTTAACAGGAGTTAAGTGCCGGATCTTTCACAAGTATGTGAGTTAGTCACTTTATGTGAAAAGCTGCTTAGCTTTTTATATACCCGACAAAAGCAAGTAGAGGATTCCCTTTTCTTTGCTCATGGTAGAAATGGGGAAAAAAAGTTAGACAGCAAAGCCTCTGTGCTGTTCTCCAAAAAGATGAGTAAGCTTCCTTTGGCTGCCCTGCATTTTGGCTCCTCCAAGCTAATGCTGCTGCACACTTCCTGTTAGATCTTTGATTTTATCAGATTATAACTTGTTTTCTCCTGGCAATGCTTTCATTCTTTCTACTGGCCTGGGTTGTCCTTGGTTTTTCTTTGCAGGGTCTCAGCCATATTATGTAACAGCAGCAGCAGCAAAAAAGAAAGGGAAAATAAAATATTTCAGCTCTGTTTCTAGTTCTGGAGAGAAGCCTTTGTGCACAATTACTCATCCAAGAGATTCAGCAGGTATAACTGCTTCCCCCAGGGGCTCCATTATATAATTGGATTTCAGCCATACAAATTAAATCCTATCTTACCCCTTAGTTAAGCCAGGCAGTAAGTATTTAATGCTAATATCCCTGACAACTATTGCAGGGAGAAGCAGAGATGAAGCACAGAGGAGACGGACGCATCTTTCTCCACTGGAGGAGCAGGGAGGATGAGCAAGGAGAGCATTGACAGAAAGACAACCTGCTATATTTTAAACTTCCCCAGCATGAGCCATGGTGTCTGCTGGAGTCGTCATCTGAGCTGGAACGTGGTTCTCCCTTCATTTTCCACCCTCCAATGCTCCCTTGTGTGCATTGAGCATTCAACCCCCCAACACACACTTCAAAGAGTCACACGCCTAACCCTGTTTGAGTTTCTATGGAAGCCTCTGTTCTTGTGCAACGTCTGAAGGAAGCAAGTTTAGCAATATTCAAACTCAAGCCAAACACACAAACAAGCAAAGAATCCCCAAATTAAAAAGAAAATCTCAACCAAGTTACTCATTCATCTGCATTTTCTGTTGGGTTCTGCCTTCTCCCGGCATGTTTCTTTTAGACAAAGCCCTCTGGGCAGAGACCATCTCTTTTGGTGTCTGGTCCATCAGTCACACAGTTAGTACATAGTAATAAAGGAAAATAGATTCATAGTAGGAGTTAAACCAGTCAGTCTGGTCCTGTAATTGGAACATAATCTCATATTGACAGTATTTAACACAGGATGCACAGGAACAAATGGCAGCATGCCAGGCCTCCATCCTTCTGCAAATATCGGAAAGTGATTTTCCAAGTCCAGCTCCTGAACCTCATCTCCGATGTTGGAAGCTTTGCTTCCCAAAACGGGCCTAGATCCAGTCACTAATTCTGGTTAAAGCCCAACACACTCATGTGCTCCTGAATGCAGACACTGGCTAGCAGGCTTTCCATCGCTAACCACCCAACAAACACTTCCAGAGAGATTTGAAAAGCATCAAGGGCAGAAGTGTCCAACATCCATTGACACAAATGCTCCCAATCCTCTGAACACACGTGTGATCCTTTCCCTTACAGAGAACTTGCCTGTGACGCAAGACAGCCCAATGTACACTTTTGGTGTCAGGGGTACCCACCACTCTGCTGCTTCTTTCATCTCCAAAACCTTCAGTCACACAGTTAACTCACTGGCGCATACTGGCAGTATAGAGTCATTCTTTTCCCCAAGCCTAAAAGGCTGAGCTAAAGCAGGTGAAAGGAGAGGAAGCCCATTTATGTCCAAGAGGCATCTTACAGTACAGGGTGAGACAGTTTAAGTGCAGACACCAACTCAGCTTTCCAAGGGTATGGGAAAAGTATACCTGGCTTCTTGTATCTGCTACAGCCAGTTTAAATTGATTTTTCTCTATTTCAGCAATTAATTCCCATTAATCAACTTACTGTACAATGGTGCACTGTAATTCACAACTTTTATGTATTACATGAATAAAATTTCACATATATTTTTATGTGATTTTCATTTAATTGAATTCCAAGGAGATTTATCTGCTGAGTTATTAATAAATCTTAATATGGCCTATAACACTCAATTGATATTTAATTAACCTGCAATAACTGCCTTGTAAAATGTAAATTAAATGCTTTATTTTTCCAGGCATATAACTTTAAATCAAATGCTTTATTCTACCAGAAAAGCAAAAAAGGATGGGGGAAAAAAACAAGACTGCAGTCAAGCAAACCTTAGACCTGAAGAGATTTGATGTTTAAAGAGGTTCAAACTGGAAACTGGATCCATGCTCTGTAATGAGTTCTTCTCCTGAGGAAGTACTTTTCCACTGTCTCCCCACCTTGAAAGATCACAAGAATCTGGATGGATTAAGATGAAACATCAAAATCTTAGGAGGCTTGAAGAGAAGTGAGAGGCGCCCATTATTAATAATAAGGTTGCAAATTCCCATAGGTATTGTGGTATTTGGCATTTTTCTTAAAGTCTTGGCTCCTGGAGTCACATTATCAAATGAGAATGTCAATTTTCATTTAAAACTGAAAAAGGAAAGATGTTAAAGCCCTTTGACAGGGGAAGAAGTTTGCAAACCTGCATGTCAAAGGCATGAGAACTGAGAGACGAAAATACATAAAACTTGATCCTTATCTTGAAAAGTATCAGAACTTTTTGAGAGACTTGAGATGTTTGAACACTGGGAGGTGGCAACAACTGATGAAAACAGCCTTTACGAGACAAGATGAGAACAGTCCAAATTACATTTTAAGATCAAACTGTTCTCTTCCCCCTCCCCTAGCAATTTACATAGATCTGCATTAAATACTGCAAATTGCAACAACAACTCCTTGTGATTTCCAAACTAGGGTAGCCAGCCACCTCTGCAAAGTGATCTGAAAACTTCAGGAGAGTATGACTGTCTGGAATTGATAAGCCTATGAGGTTTTACTGCATCTAAAGTTAGTATATCTTTTTTTTTCTAATGCATGGAATGGCTAATCTGTCTTACAATATTTTATTAAGTAGGGTATTTCCACCAAAGGACAGTAACCCTTACTGTCTGTAATCTGTCTGCATTAGATCACTTTAAAAGGTATTAAATGAAAATCAAAAGTTAAATGTACCATGGATTTTAAGGGTGTCACAGCACGGAAGAATAAAAATGAAGAGAATGGATTCTGACTTGCAATGAATGAATAGAAATAAATCCAGATCTTCTGTAATGGAAAGACTGTCCTCCCTTGATGTTCATCCTCTTCAGTCACTCATTCACGACCCTGCTTGCATAAACTACAGCCAGCGAAGCCCACTCAGCCTAACCAAGTGCAGCAATTCTCCTCAGGAGCTCGTGAGGCTGAGGGATTTCTTAATGGATCCAGTGTGCCACGCAGCAGGAGGGTACGTGCTCTGCCATCCCATAGTTACTCAAGGGCTCATGTGAATTGCATTGCTTAGAAAAGCATTGCTGACTAGCCCAAATTTTGCCACTTTCAGACTTTGCAAGCAGCTTTGCTGCTTCAGAAGAGGAGAACCCGGAGCGGGGAGTCAGCAGATGCAAGTGGCCTCATGCTCGCAGTAATTGAGTGGAATTTTGCAGACCTGGGTTTAATCCCCAGCTCCAGCATGGACTCACTGGGTAATTTACAGCAGGTTTCTTCCTCTCTCTTTCCACGTTTTATGATTTTGGCAATTGATCAGAATTAGGCTCCTCTTCTTCTCCTACCTTTCATCTTTTTAATGGAGGAGAATGTATCCCACAGATGTGCTGCGTCGAATCTGCTGTCAGCCATTCCTTGAGGGAGAGCTGAGCCCAGTGTGAGTCTGCAGAGTACAGCTCCTTCCCAGGGCACTTGTGTTTTTCTCTACTGGATAAACACTGACACAGTAAGGGGTTTTCTTCTCCTCAAAGAGGGTTTCTAATTGAGCTGAATGTAGCACAGCCATCGTTAAGGACTGACCATGTCTGACAGTTTACATTTACTTGGGTAGCAGTTTTTATCAGGCAAAGTCACTTGGGAGCTGCACTAGGAAGAGACACAAGAGCCCCATCTATCCACAGACTACTTCTAATGATGCTCCAGGGAATTAAATCACAAGATGAGGAACAAATGTAATGGGTCAAAAACTGGGTACTCCAAGTTCTCAGAAGTGCTTAGGCTGACAGGCTCCCCACAGAAATTACACCACTGAGTTTAATAAAAGCAGAAGTGAGCCAAGTGTAGGACCACTGCGAGCCTCTACATGACTGTCTCTAGGGGATGTGAAAGCAGACCCATCATCACCCAAATTACTTCTCTCTGTTCTGCCCACTAGACAACAACCCACATGACTATCCTATAGTCACACTCTCATGTCTAGGCCTAATCCTTTATGACCATATCACCCTCCTCTTAATCCCAGCTCCAACCTCCTTAGAGAAACACAGCAAGCTAAATATTCCTGATGCATTCATGCTGCTCAAAGTCACCTTTTGTACAGGGCTCTCACAGCAACAGCTGCACTGGGAACAGAGGGAATTCACCTGCTTGGCAGATGCAGTTGATAGCAAACCTGTTTCACAGCAAGTAGCCAAGAAGCAAAGCATCTACAGTCCTGCAGCTACCACTGGGAGTAATCCCACTTCACTTACACAGAGATAGGTACTCACTATGGGGGATCCTTAACAGAAGACAGACACAGCACTTTCCAGCTCTGCCTTTCTCAAAATTCACATCTGGAAATGAGCAATTGAGCAAGAACCAGCCCCATGAGACACATCTAAATCAGCCCATCTTAATATTGGGCACATGCTCTTAACTCAAGCGTTGCTGTGCATTCAAATGATTAATGGTTCGATATAAAACTCACATCATTGTACAGTGGTACTGTAGCACATCACCTAGATCAATACACACGCCTTGCCCCAGGAGAACAACTGGGATTTTTAAACCAAAGAGAATTAGGTGCCTGATTTCTGTTACATTTCAAGGGGATTTAGAAGCTATGCTCTCTCTCAGAAACCTCACCCGACTACCTCAGAGGCTGTACACATGCTTGACATGACACCAGATAATGTTTGTGGGCTACGGCATAAATAGGGATTACTGCCTCTGAAAAGGAGGACTTGCTGAAGTGGCTGTGGTTTCAGGAAGGATTTGAAAGGGGAGAGAAGTACAGAGGAAAGCTGTTCTAGACAGTAAGTCACATAAGAGAAGGCTTAAAGACCGAGAGCAGGAGGAAATGAAGGGATCTGAAAAGGAAGGGATTTGGGATAAATGAGAGGAGGAGGAGGAGAAATGTTAGCTAGCAGCAAGCTTACATGGAGCAACACGTGAGCTCATTCAGCCCTCCTTCATGGGGTGGCTGGAGTGATGGGAAAGGAATGATGCACGGGTGAGCTTCCGGGTTGGCTAGAGGAAAAAAACAACAAGCAACCAGAGTCATGGTGGGAACAGAGGGAATTGGGTGAAATCACAACCAGCTTGCTCAGATCACACAATAACTGATCATGGTAACTTGTTACAGGCCACTCCAGTAGATTAAGGATCAAAATACAGCCAATAGGCATCCAAGCAGAGAGTGAGCACCACAGCACAGGTCAGGAGAGGAATGGCGTGGGAAGGAGCAGGAAGCTGAGAGGTGGTGCAGCTGATGGAGTGCAATGGTGTAACATTCACTCACCAGACTGCATTAAACAGGACTGGCTCTGCTCACGGATTTTCCTGCACTAGTTTGCACTGGTTATCACAGATAAGCCACATTAATGCAACTCTGGTATGATGTTGGGAAACCTCAATAATGGAAATTAAGTGCTCTGCATGGACGGATGAATGGAAGTTACACAACCACTGCCCTATTTCCGAGAAGCACAGCAATGTTGAGTGAGTGCAGTCAAATGTAATAGCTGTTATCAAAATCAAGGAAAGGACTTCCATTCAAAAGGTAACCAGGAGAAAAGCAAGGTAGACTTGGTAGTATTGCACAACCACGCTGGACCCACACCAACAACAGTAACTTCAGTGCTGGAACAAGGTATCAACTTAAGTGATTTGACATGCAGCCAAAGGGCTTACAAAATACCTCGAAACAGTTAATGCAAATCCATATTACTATGTCTATTAATGGCTTGTCATTGCCTGTCTGCAGATCACTGTTTTGTGCCAGTAAGCTCTAGATTTCCTTAATCAGTTATCCTTAACTGACATTTCAAGCACTGGTGGGATTCTGTAACGTCCTATAATGAGGCGGACCAATCTCTTTTATACCCACTGAATCACTGTAATATTAGACTCACTATTCCCCCACCCTCTGGCCTCAGTTTACTTTTTCATATAATGGGTACAAGGTCTTGTATCTTCATGGAGCCACAGGACATTTGTGTCTGACTGGTTTTAGATCTGGAATTGAGTTGAGTAACTCAAGCAGACCTGTTAGTTTGATTTTCTTACTGCCTTAATTAAGATTTTAAACTCATTCTTACACTCTTTCACACACACAACAAAATGATCAAAAGCCATTTACAACTGGTTTTAAACACACGCTGGACTTTACTGAATCCTGGTGTTTCTGCCCCATTCACAGAGGACTAAGCAGGGAGGACAGGAGAAAGACCGCATTTCCCTTGTCTTGGTTCCCTTGCCTGTTAAAGTGAAACTCCCCTCCATTTTGGATCAATGTCACATAACCTCATTTCCTCAGCTTAAAAAAAAGCCTTAGATTTTATATGTTGCACTAAAATATGTCAGCACTGTTAGGTTAATAAACAGTGCTAAATCAAAACCAGGCCCCAGTTCGTAGCTCATGTGAGCTGTGTCAAACATGGGGAGTGATACCATAGAAAAGATGTAATGGACAGCCTCCTTAGGCTGGTTTTTATGGCTGTGAAAGAGAAAAACCTGGTGTTCAGTCACTTTTCATTCACCAGAGGCTGTCACACAATCTCTCACAGCTTTCTGAGCTATGTTTATTTTTCCTGGGGTTCCCAAGAGCCCTACCTTCTGATTCCCTTGCAAAACCTCCTATGTGACTAACTAAAGGACTAAGCCCTGAGTTACAGTCAGAACTTGAAGCTTTTACTGCACGTTAGACCAGATCCTTACCTGATAAATCAATACCTCCATCAATTTACACCCACAGAAAAAATAATTTGCACAATTCTGAGGAACAAAGGTTTGATTTTCTTCTCCAGGCTGACTTTTCCTGTGTGATGACTCTGTTAAAGCCAAGAGCCTTCTCTCCCTCTCATTTGTCAGAGGACATCCCAGCAGCTTTCAGGGCTGTAATTCAGCAGCTATGGCCATCCCAACCTGGCAGTAACCCTCCCTGCCACAACCAGGAGGCCACACTGCAATTCCTAGGTGCCTCCTGGTGAAATTAAACGAATGAATCCCATTAGGCAATAGCCTCCTCAGAGACTGTCCTTGTTAGTGGCACCTCCTATCCAGCATACTTCATTTTGGAGGGAAAACAATCAGGAACATGTTTTAGAGGCTATCACACATGCTTGTTCAGTCAGAACTCCCATACTTCTGATGACCAGCATGAGTAGACACAGACCGAGACCCCCAAGCAGATATTTACAGTCCCTCATACCCAAAACATGACTGATTGCTGTGTACCTTTAGAGATTAATGGTGCAAACGCTCCTCTCACACTCACTGCTGGAAGGAAAATGTTTTTGGAAAGGTGCTCATGGCATTCGATAGTGTCCAGTTTTTCCACTAAGAAAAGCAAAACCTGAAACCTACACAATGGTTCAGTTTTTCCCTTGGCAAAACCCAGCAAAACACTGCTCAGCATAGATATACACCTCTTGAAATGTGTCATGGGTTGACACAGTGATGCTAGCAGGCAGCCAGAGCAGGGCACAACTCAAGACCACCTGAGAGTCATTCCCAAAGGAGCACCTGAGGCTATGGCAGAGATTACACACAAGTTTTGACCCAGCTATAAATATCTGCAGCGCTGCATCAGGTCAACATCCCACTGGAGTCCCCATGTCAGGCAGGGAGAGACGGGGTGCCACCACATTGCAAGAAGTCATCCCTGTCACTCACAGCTGAAAACCAGCCACCTGAAAGTTAAAGCTCAAAGCTCCAGCCTCCTCTGTAGTCAGTGGAGAGAGAAGTTGGCACCTATAGAGGGCTATTCATCCCATCCCAAGATAGCTATCTGAGATGGGTAGGGTGAATTGATGCTGGAAGTGCCAGTACCTTTCAACAGGGACTATAAGCCAGTATCTTTCGACAGGGACTATAAAAGGAGCCTAGATGATTATGTTGGACTAGACACCTAATTTTTAGGCACAGTCAGTTAAGGTGATTCTTTGTTGAACTGAAATCAGTGGTGGTTTCACCTTTGCCTTCATGTTTTCACCATGGCAATCTGACTAGATTAGGAAAGAAAAACAGAAAAGGGAAACACATCTATGAGAGAATGAAATATTTATTTCCCCCTATTCACAAAGAGCAATTAAGATGTAAAAAGATTCAGGGAGTTCTTCACAGACACGAAGTGGGCTTATATTGAACAAGAAAGGAAGCTTTGGAGTCTGCATGCACAACTTGAGCTATCAGCCACCCTGCCTTGCTCCCAGGAAAAGCATCATGCAAATGTGAGGAGGAAGGAATCGCGGTAGACATGCCATCTGGGAGGATGATGGACAACAAGCTGACTAGGAATAAACAGCAAAATATAATAAATTCCAAACCATGCCAACAGCAACTGTTGTGCTATGAATTAACAGTGCTATTAAATGTTTACGCACACACTTCTGTCAGCACCTGTCAGCATTTATGCAATACATACGTTGGCAAATCTGTATTACGTTATTTCTTGCAACTGATCTGCATTAATACTGCCCGTGCACATGTTCAAGCAAATTGCTACACTTCTTTTTGACCTATCCATGTGCAAAAGGTGCAGCAGTTCACAGTATTTTATGCCTATGCAGCAAATTAGGGTTTGATGTGCGAGGCAGCAGAGCAAGGCTGAGGGATAGAGGGCAGCAAAGGAAAAAGAAAGATGAGCAGGGAAGAACAAGGGACCTGGAAAGCCCCTGGCTGGGGCAGGAGGAGGCCCAAGGAGCCAGTGATGGGCTTAGGGCAAAGCTGGGTACACCCCAAGCCAGGCTGGAGAAGGAGAGTCACACAGTAACTTTCCTGAGCAGAAGAAAAGGCTGAGAGTGATGGGAAGCCTGCAAATACAGCCCTAAGTTACAGCCCAATAGAAAGGAAAAATCCCTTGGCCAGAGCTCCTCCTAAAATCATGCTACACATTTACGAGAGCCAGTAGAATGGACTGCAGTGCTCCCTGCACCCAGGCACTTGCATTCTTTCCACCTTTGATTCCTTCTTTTCACTCTTTCCTCCCTTCCCCGGCCCCAAGTGCAGTAGCTGGGGTGGAGGAGATAATGTATAATTAAGGGAGTTGCCATTTGCTAAAGCTGGAGCCCGCTGGAGCAAAAGACAGGGCTTGTGGTGACAGAGCTAAATCTGGGACCCACCAATTGCTGCTAATGATGAGAGCCTGTGGTTGCTGTGGTGCCACCCATGCAGAATCGGTGGAAAGACAAGCTGCTTGTTGCTAAAGGAGAGTGTGTGCCCCAGCTCTCTGTGAGCAGACCTTTGAGGCCTGCAGACATGAGATGCAGCACAGATGCAGGTAGAGCAGTGGGAACCGAAACAAGGTCCAGCAATCCAAGCTGCATGTGGACATCCCAGCTCCTTGGCCAGGTTTAATCTGAGCAGTGGACACGTGCTGCAGAGGAAGGAGGAGACATTTAGTGCCTTCAAGGGCTGCTGCAGGTCTTTCTCTCCCTGTGTTTGTGCATAGAGACTGTCAACTTTTGTCTTCTTTCCCCTCAATTTATCTGAAGCATCAAACAGTCATTTAATAGAGCAAACCTTCAGAGTTGCTCTTCCTGGCCTGATCACAGAATCACAGCACTAATTAGGTTGGAAAAGACCTTTAAGATCATCAAGTCCAACTGTTCCCCAGCACTGCAAGTCCAGGATTAAACCATGTCACTGAGGGCCTTGTCTACATGGTTTCAAGAGCAACTTTTGTTGAAATTGAAGCCACAGAAGAATCCAAACCCTGGTGTGAAGTGCAGCAAGATGCAGGACATACCCAGAGTTAGCTGATGCTCCTGACAGCTACCTAACACACCATCAAGCTCATGTTGCACTCTTGAGCTGCAAAGGGCATTTGTGCTTAGCACAATCAGAAGGCCCACTGAAACCAAAACCACGTAAGGATACTGTATCACCATTTTTTGGTGTGAATTAAACAGGATGCAAAGAGAGCAGGAGTGAAAGGACTTACCCTGACCATATTTACTCTCAGTCAACCACATTCATTCATTCATCAACTATATACCTGTATCTTTAAAAACACATGATTTTGATTCAAACTAAAGCAGGGGATTTTACTTCACATTGGAATTAACACAGCAAGTGATTAGCAGATCGTCAAGAATAAGGCTTCTTTTAATAGTAGTAATAAAAAGGGAGATATTTTTTAATGCAGTTCCTAAGATTAATAATTGCCATTCTGATAGAGTCAGAATTTCCAGCATGAGCCATTTCCTCCATAGCCACAGGTGCAGATGGATGAAGCAGCTCAGACAAGCTGAAGTTGATCACATTTTCCATGTAAAAGGGCACAGTAATTACAACTGATGAGGGTGCTGGAGCCAAAACTCTGGGTCTTGGTAGGGAAAAAACCCATATTCATAATCAACAGGGGTAGCCACAGGAGAAGTTTTAAAGTCCTAATTTAAAAACACTTAGAAGTAGCATGCTATGCTTCTACAATTACTGAGTACTAGGACATTAGAGGAGAGGTAATAAGTGCCCCTGGAAAGTGCAGCTATACAGGGTGACTCTTCAGCTTTACTGGGATTTTCAGTGCTCACACATCTGAAACTCGTGTTTTTTCTTCTATTTAAGGAAGGCACGGAGTATTTTAGTGCATTTCCAAGATTAAGTGGAAAAGTGAAGAGGTTGCTGTTTAAGATTCAGTTTTGAGGACCGAAGTCAGCCTGTAGGGATAACAGCTCTAAGTCCCCATCCTGGAGTGAGAACACCCTTGCAAAACAGAAACATTAAGTGTAATAATATAAGTGTGCATTTGTGTCTTTAAATAGCATTTGCTTTGTTGAAAAGGATGTAAAGATCTTGTCTTCCTAAACAGTAAATCGACAGCACTTAAAAGCTGAATTTCCAAATGAGTTCAGCCCCTGTTTGCAGAGCAGCTTTGTACCACAGACTGATTTTGTTTGACTAAATGAGTGCTAAGGTCCTTGGAAATCTTTACTCCTGGTTGTGGGTTCTACATACTTTAAAACATGCCCTTGGTCTCTTCTAACACACTGAACCCTGAGGAGAAATTCCAGTAGGGTTAGAAACCACCACCAGATATATTTTGAGCTTGATTGCCTGTATTATCTTGACACTCTATTGCTGCAAAACCTCTGAAAACTACATATCTCATCTTTCTATTGTTATTACACCCAAAGGATATGTCTACACCGCAGCACTGAGATGCCCATGCCAGCTTTCAACAAGCTCACTCTGGTACTGGAAATGCTGCAGCAGCACCCAGTACATTTCCTCTGCAGGCTAATTTACCCGGCTGAAGGTGGCTGCAAAAGAAAGCAACGTGATCTTGGCTTGACTCTTCTGGCAACACACAAATGCAACAAGGCAACCACTCCTGATTAGCTCGCTCCCACACCATCTGTTTTCCAAGGCTACATGGACTTTCTGGCACAGAGATTCCTGTTTGAGGATATGAGCTTGTGTACAACAGTTTACTATACCAGCAAAGCCGAGCTGACACTCCCTCCCTCAGAGACAGCAACAGTTTTGCTTTTTTTTCTTGGTCACCCTTTGCCTATTTTGCATCGCTGGGTACCACACTGGTATTGCGGCACAGGGGCAACTACTGGGATCTCTGCAGCTGAGGCAGGTTTGTTGGCATGGAATGGATCATCTCCTAGGTACAAGATATCATGGCTAAGCAGACATAGGAAGGAAAAGCTGATCCCTGAAATCACAATACGTTTAGGCCACTTTGCAACAGCCCTTTGAGCAATCAGGTAAGAGGCAGCGCTGAAGCCTCACCATGCTGCAGGGCTAGATCCACCAGTGCTGCCCAGGAAGGCACAGCCAAAGGCATGAGGTACTGCACAACCCCTCTCTTCACACTCCATCCTTCATCTGGCAGCGATGGAGCAGCCCTAACACAATGCAGAACCCAGGCCAAAACCCATAGCCACTCTGTCTGTCTAACTCTGTCTGGCAGTGGTGCAGTACATTATTACCTTCTGTAATTCCCCCAAGTTATTTAGGGCTGTCTCCTTATTATCTTGATATCTTGGCTCCCATAATAATTACAGACCCAGTTTTACAAGGGCATTTTTTTTTCTTGATTAGTTTCCAGGATTCTGTTGTTGCATCAAAGCTGTGCTAGTTTTTGTGTGTTCCTGACAGATGTCTACTGAGGGAATTACAGAATGGGCATGCAAAAAGGAAACCATCTACGGTGAGATTAAGGAAACAAAGAAGAGTTCTGTGAATAAACAACAAAAAAGGCATTTCTCATGCATGTGAGCATATGCACATAGGGCTGGTCAGACGAACACACACACGCTTTGGCACTCAAACTTCCATGGTTTCTCCCTACTTTTCCCTATCCACAGCATAGCATGCTACGGAAGTGTCCTAAGAACATCCTCTTGTCTATGCCAGTGTAAAGAGGAATTAAAGAGAATTGGACATATCCAGCTTCTTACTATTTCTGCTGAAACTCATGGTCTCCAGCCAAACCTTTCAAAGCCCTTTCTAAAGGAGCTGGTTAATTACACTTCTCACAGAAAGGAAACTTCAGTGAAGAGTAATGAAGTGGCTAGCTAAAAGCAGCTTGGGAACTAGCAATAAAGCACAGGTCTGCGGGGTCTTTCCATCTTCCCCATGAGCCCACATGAGTATTTGCTCTTTGTCCGCCGTGCATCCGCACCTTTGCTTGCTGCATGCCTGCAGCTTGCAAGCAGGATTTGGCCAAGAATAAACAACAACAAACACCCTGGTTATTTGTACTACAGTGGTGCCTAAAAAAATACTAATTATCTGTGAGAGAGCAGTGCCTGCAGGCCTCAGGTGAGACTGGCACCCTATTGTGCTAGGTGTTACACAAAACACATCGTAAAAAGATGGTCCCTGCCCTGAAGAGCTTACAGTTCAATTATGCAAGAGAAGGAGTGGGTGGAAACAAGTTCAGAGAGATAGAGTAACTGATGCAGCATCTCCCAAAGCAGAGCTAGCTAACAGTTTCCTGGCCTCTGAACTAGTGCCTAACCCACGCTGATTCCCTCAAAACATGAGGGTCTTCATACTGTCTGTTGGCTTCTGCCTGGAGGCTCCCAGGCAGTTGACAAAGGCAACAACTTCATGACTCTGAAGTGGCCTTGGAATGTGCCTCCAGTCTCTATTGCTTACAGAGAGGTCAGGCCTAAAGCAGGGGTGTTTGAAGCTCAACAGTCGAGACAGCTACAGTGACACCCAAAACCAGACCAGCAATCACCCTGTTCAGCCACAAGCAACCCCTCTGCCTACTTGTCCACTTCAGCAAAGGGTGCTTCTGTTCCTAGCCATGATCCTAGGCACTGTCAGAAGTGGAAGATTGGACTTACTGGACAAAGAACTCAATCTGGAATGGCAAATCTTGTATATTAAGTGCTGACAATGAGTAGATCAAACCATGTGTCAAATAAATCATCCAGTCAGTCCAGAACCATACATGAAAATACAATTAGAGATTAGCCCATAGAGTGCATAACTGGCAATACGTCAGCTACAAATAATTTTAAAAGCATGTAGCTGATCTGGCCTCCTTAATTCCTTGAGTTGTTGATTCCAATTATCAGCAGCCAAGTAGCAAAAGGGTTCTTATCCCAGAAGATTTCTTACTTTTGGATACAATAAAAGTCAATTTATTCGATGATTACTGGGACATGGGCAGTTAATAGGTTGCGTCTGTTCTTTCTCCCCTCAGATACTTCAGAGTGGATCCATTAACACGTTTACAGACTAGACTTAAACAATAATAGTGCTTCTCCTTCTCTGGGGGTAACCGAATGAACCCACTTTTTGTACAGGGCTCTGGGATGTTTTTTACTATTACAGCTCCAGAGGCATTTACATAATTGGTTATGAATAATTTGTAACTTGTCTAAGAGTCTCCATGTAGCTATCTGATTTACTACAGCTTCCCACTCCAGAACCAGCTCAAGATTTTAATACACTTTTTAATTGCAAGATCATAATTTAAGCATATCAGTGCTGCCTAATGTAGGCGGGACGTGAAACAAACTCTCCACAGCCTCCCCCTGTACCTGTTATCTGGCTATGGAAAGACTCACAAGGCTCTGGAAAGGCTGCTGAGATCAGCTGCAGGGCAGGGAGCAAACACCATTGTCTTCAGTGCAGACCTCTCTTTCCCTCCTTTACATGCTTGTCTCCAAATTATTTGCTGTTTGCAGGAAGGAAGGGAAGAAAAACCCTTTTGGTTTAAGCATTAGCCCTGTGCTAGGGATGTCTGCGTTGATATCTCTATGCACCTTTGTTCACTCTACTTTAGTCTGACCGTAAGAGCAATAATACATTCCTCCTCTTGGGTAAGGCTGCTGAACATAGGTAGGCAGTACTCTAGGGATGGTTGGATACTCTAGGGACCAGGTTTTTAGGGAAAACAAATTACCATCATGAAGGCTGAGGTGCTGTGGAAAAGCGACATGCAGTGCCAAGGACTTGGATTTTGAAAGGCAATCTGTGTACTTCAACTGCTTGATGGCAAGTGCTGCTTCTAAGCACTCTCTTTTGGGTATTTGTCCCTGTCATGCAGGCAGGGATACACAAAATCATCTGATTTTGCATAAGCACAGAATAAGTCTCCTGCCGGTACAAAAATCAGATCAATGCCAGTGACTAAGAGTATAGGAGAGCCAGCTTGAAAGCTAGTGAAATAAACTGGGAGAGTCGCTGCATGAAGGAGACCTGTGGCCTCTGGCCTGAGTGCTACTTCCTATCATGTTTTTACTGTAGTTCAGGTATCCCTCTGGTCTGCTCCCCTGTGGATGTCCTAGTGCCTGGGTGTTGAGGTTCCCGTGGGAGACCCTGACCTGGGTCTGGGCAGTCACCTCTGGCCAGGCACCTCATCTCACAGAACTTGTAGGAACTGCCCTTCTGAAACCTCCATCCAGTCTGAAACCAGTCATCAGACCCCAAGTCATGGAGCACCACAGGCTGACTGCGCTAAATGGCACTAAAACAAGATTCCACGTTTTCACTCAGTTGGAAGAAGGTTTAAAGCTCAGGACTGCAACAAACTTTCTCTCATTTTTTTCCTTTTATGATATTTTTGCTTCAGCAAATGGAATTTAGGACTGGGTCACTGAATCGAATCGTTTGCTCCCACAGGAAACCTGTTCATGTAACCCATTTAATTCTTAATATCTCTGCCCCCCAGTTCAGCAAAATCATGGGAATGGTCCTCAGTTTTACTTAAGGCAACTGCTAATTTTCAACTGACTCCAACTGGCATTTCATAAACCAAAGGACATGCGGATGTGCCTTACAAAACATAAAAGATGCTTTATCTCTTTCTACAATTTTCACTATGCAAAGGGTAAATAATTGCTTAAACTCAGTCTTTAGCCAAGAGAGCATAAGCTTCATTGAGGCAAGTCCCCAGTGAGACTTAAGCATATGCCTAAATGCTCCCTCTGAACTGGGGACTGAACAACTCATTTGCCTTTGCTATGATAGGTCCTTTACTGTATTTTTCTTTCCTTCAGTTACACTTTCTTTCATAAAAATTAATCCCATCAAACCACTAAAAGAGCCACCTCACTTCCTGCAAGTTTCTTCCCAGCATTTATAAAAAAGATGGTTTATTGTCCTGAAACCAAACCCATTCCAGCCTGTCAAAACCTTTCTGTAAGGCGGCAGCTAGCTGAATAATACATTTCACATTAAATTACACAACTGTGTCATCAGGCTAACATTAAAGGTAAGTCATTAATAAAAAGAGAAAATAAAGTGGTCCTTAATTATACAAGACATTAAAAGGCTGAGTGTTTTGCTTCTGCAGCACACTCACTTGGTGAGAATAAACGTTTTAAGACCGGTGTGAACTTTTCTCTGTGGAAATTACAGCTCAAAGATAATCCCTTACACCCGCTCAGGCAGCTTATTGCTGTAAGATGTGTCCTTATGCACCTTCTGACTTCTTGGTGCTAGTCCTACGGTTGAAGCCAGTCTGCAAACTCTTAGCTCTTACACAAGGTTTTTGCTTTTGGTTTGTTATTTATGAGGATATTTTGAAAAGACTCAGGTGAAAGCACTTAATAGCAAAAGCCCATTGATTTTCTGTGAAAATAGGGCATCTTGGTGCTTTTTGACAAACATCCAAATACACTTTAGAAACTGGAGCCTAATAGGATAAAGCCAAAGGAGCATAGAGGGAATCCAGGCACCAAAACCTCAGCATTCAGTGCCAGGCATAGCTGTAATAAGGACAGTGGCAGGGAAAGAGGGACACAAGCACATGGTCAGTTCTGCACCAGCAGAGGATGAGAGGCATGCTGCCCCTCCTGCTCCCAGCTCAATCCACACCAGGGAACCCCCACAGCCCTACTTCAGTAACTGAAATCACAAGGGGACAGAGTGCCTTCTGCAGATCTCCATACGTACTGCTTTCTTTACCCTGCAACTAAAAGCAGAAACTCCTTGGAGCCTGAACTCCTCTAGGAAAATCACAGATTTAAAGCTTTTGGGGACTGTCACCATCTTCTGCCTGCAAAATGCCTTTCCCCAGCAGAAAAGCAATCCTCTTTTTTCTCTATACTCCATCCTGACTCCTCCTTTACCCTCCACCTTCCAGAAATACAAGGCTACCATTTAGAGAATACAAATCCTCTATCACTCCTCACTGACTGCGCCAGCCTTGCCTGGTGGCACAGGACTAAGAGAAGCACCAGTTTCAGTGGCTCACTGGGAACCCCTGAGGTGCAAGTTTGAGCTAACGGAAGAGCAAGCCTTCTAGCAGAAGCCATATCATACTCTTGTCCATGGTTTGATGCAGAACAAGCCATGCACAGCACTCCTCAGATATCCCCAGTCACCATCATTTGGAAGTTGTGAAGAGGTAACTAGGAGCATGCTAAAGTAAAGGCTTTGGAAAAGAAGGGTTAAGGGTGCATAGGAATATCCATGACATGCTTGTAATAAGGATAACCCTTCTCCACCCACAGAACCACACTTTAGTGGAGTAACTTTGTACTAGCCTGTTCCTAGGGATTCCAGGTAGGTAGGCTGTGGATCCTTCCCTGGCAGAATGGAGCCTAAGTTCTCCAACAGAAACAAATTAGAAGGAAAATTTCCAAGGAAACTTGAGAGGCTGTGAAAAGTGTTGGTTTGTGTGGAAAATTTTGCCTTATTTTTCCTGAAAAACTGAATGCCTAAAAACAAAAGTATTTTGGCCAAACCCCTGAGTTTTTCAGTACCTAGTTTTTTTATTTTCTTGGGAACTGTAGATCTGAACCATCCCCCCGAAATGGATTTCCTTTTAGCTTTCATTTGCATTGTCTGCTTTCTTATGGCACTAACTCTAGCTTTTCCTTTTTGAAAGAAACAAACTGTTTAGCATTGCAGTTGTACCAAGGTTTAGAAGACCTCTGTGCTGTGGATACAGCCTTTCATCAAGTAGACTAAAGTTTTCCACCAAGCTTCAATGCTGAGAAGCCATCATCTAAGGCTTTGCCTCACATCACCAAACTGGCCAGGAATTACTTTGTAAAGAAAACATCACCATATGCACATCTCCAACCTCATCAACTGGTGTTCTTTCTCTAAATGCCAACAGAAGATTTGCCACATATTAAAGGATGCTAATAAAATTGACAGGATAAAATGAGATTCTTCCCATGGAGCACAGTGTCTGCCCCCACTTTGCACTTCCCCTGCTTCAGCAGCACGGTAGAACAAGATGCACAGGGTATATTAAAATTAGTTTGTGAACTGGAGGGGTGTTTGGGTGATTTCCTCGTGCGAAGGCACCCTCTCCCTGGTGCCTGCTAAATCATCCTTGCCAAACATTATTTACCCCTGAAGCTAACAAAACTACTTTGAAGAGCAAGTCTCAGCATACCAAGTGTTAAATATTTCACAGATGCAGGGGTAGCCTTCACATTAAAAGATGTCTGCTTTACCTCTGAGCAATTAACACATTTGAACTGTCCTGGGGTTAAAGAAAAAAGAACAAACAAACAAACAAAGGCATAAAACCAAACCAGAGTAAAACCTCAAGTGAAGACCAGACACCTGAAGTTAACCATGAAGTACGTTCAGCAGTGTTAACCCCAGGGGAAGATAAAGGGCTGAGTTTGGTGGATGTCCCTCACAGTAAAAGTCTGGGCTTCCCTTTATTACATACAAGCTTTGCTGAACTCTGAAATAGTCATTCCTGCATAAAGAGAAATGAAGAACAAAACTATGAACCTTAAAGTGGGTGGTCCCCATCCCCTTCACATACAAAACAAGAGACACATCCTGAGGGGGGTGGTGGGGATGAGCAGGACCAGCTACTGCAGGATACAACAGAGCAACACCTTCAACTATTCTTTGGCAGTGGCAAACCATGAACACTAGCTTGTGCCAACCCACGTCTCGTGCTCAGCTCTCTCACTGCCTGCCTCCCTTGGCAGCACACTTCCTGCTCCTCGGGAGCAGTCAGCCAGGTGAAAGGAGCACATTTTTTAGGGAGTCCCCTGCTAAAATACCAACAGCGTATTCTGGCTGCATTTCAGATCAACTTCCTCTCCACCTTTCACTCCCAGCCTTTGAAACACTAAGGAATGATTCACTTGCAGACACTGGTTGGATTTCCATTTTATTAAACACTTACTCCTGTCTGCCCATGGAGTGATACAGGAATCACTGCAAGAACACACACACCCCAAGACACCCACACACTGCAAGAGATGCCTTTAATGGGAGGCACATGGACTGGATGGGGGAGCAGAGGGCTGAGGACTGTGGCAATTACTCAGAATAACAGGCTGTGAGTCTTGGGTTTTCAAGTAGAGCAACTTCACATTAGTGCAGCATTTTCTATCAAGGCTGAAAAAGAAATCAGTTGTGAAACCAAATAAATCATCAAGGCCCTGCCTGTACATCCTGAACATGGCTCCTGGGGCAGGATTTCCATCAGGGTACATGAGGATCTCCTGGAGTTTCCTGTGCTGCTGGGTCTGCAAAGCAGCTTCGGAGCCCACAGTGGTGCCGAGCGATCAGCAGAGCATCGCTGGAGCCTCTGATCAATGGAGCTGCACTACCCCCTGTATCAGTGCCAGGCAATTACTGGAGCTGCACTCGGCAGTATTACTGCAAGCTGCTCTATGGAGCAGCACTGGTATTTGTATTGCTGCCATTTCATCAGTGAAGTGGTGCTGGAGTATGTCTCCCTGACAGCTGATCAATGAGGAGGAATATAATAATCATAATGTGGTGTTTTACAGGATATGGGCCTTTAACCCAAGACCTCGAATCCCCTTCCAGACATTCATTAAGCCACAAATTCCACACACGTGGAGAAAGCACAAATATCCAGATCACCAAGGTACTGCAAACTCATCTTTGCTCTTCTTGTATGGAGAGGTGATACGAGATGCCATAGATAGGTGAAGTATCCTGGTTTAATTCTCAGTAATGCTAAGGGTAGGTTGAAAATAGGTCCTCAGTACAGAAAGGCTACAACAGGATGGGTTTTCTAAAAAGCCTTCCATAAAAGCTGGCTAGAAATACCACAATTAAAGCTAAAACATGCTGAAAATAACACCACACCTGATGCCAGGCTTGCTGGGCATCCTTTTTAAACCCTGAGAAGTCAGTGGCAGACTTCAAAACACAAAATGTGGAATGCCTTGGTGAAAGCCAAGCACCACTGATGCCTCAGCAGAGTCATGGTCTCACCTTCTCTCTGCTCCCTCACCACAAAAGAATCTTCCAACTTCAAAAGTGGAATGAAATTCAGGCGTCTAAACTCCCTGTGCTCTCGTTTATCCCTGCACTGAAATCCCATACGTGGATTCGGGGTCAGGCTCAGCACACTGAGACAGAGCTTCACCCTCCAAATCTTTCATGGTGCTTTTTCCAGCAAGTCTGTCAAAGAGCTCAGCTATAGTGTTATTTTCCTGAGCTTCCAATTCAGTATCCCCATGCCTAAGCAAGCTGCTCAACTCAACAATTCATGTTTCAAAGTTATAGAGGCCAAGCCTAGCTAATCTATCTGTATAATTCATTCCCCAAATCCCTGAATAACTTTGGTTGCCCTACACTGCCCCTTCTGCATTCTCAAATGTGTGACACGCTTCCCATAATAAGGTAACTAAACCCGCACACAATAGCCTACGTGTTTTATTTCATGTTCCCCACTGATTAATGCTGAATGCTTCCATACAGTATATCCACACGCTTTACACTTAATGCTTCAATATATATATATAGGGCAATAACCTTGTTGCTTTTACTTTACAGCTGCTAATTTGTGCAGATGGCCATGGTGTATTAGTCACTACAACCACTCCCCTCCTCCTCCTCCCAACAGTCTTGCTCTCCGTCAGCATTTCACATGGCATTTCCTTTCAAGGTATCTATGGCTATTTTTGGCCTGAGAGTTCCTGATATATTAAATGCAACGAGCCACATCCTCAGCTGGTGTAAATCTCCACAGCCCTAATTCGGCCAGTGGAGCTATGCCAATTCACATGAGAGGAAAGAGTCCCATAAATCAGTTATCAGACCAATACATTAAGGCAGCTTATTTAAACTGCTTCTGCTTTGTTTTTATTTATTTACAGGTAACCCACAGCATGTAAGGATGGTGGTCCTGCACCACAAAGCCCACAGAGCACAGGCTGACTGACAGGGGATAAGGACAGACACATCAGCTCAATTCACCATCACAGCACACCCAAGCACTGCTCTGGTATGAGTGAAAAAATAAACAACTTTCTCCCTTGGGTCTCTTTTTGCCTCAAAAGCAATTTGTTTCAAGCCCAGAATGGGTGAAGACCATTTTTGTGTATAAGGGAAACAAAAGTGTAGATAAAAGTGACCCTTTGCCAGACCTCCCCGCTCTGAACTGCTTCCTGGCTGTGACATCCTCTATTTTCCATCCAAAAGCCAATTTTTAGCTAGTTTCTACCCTGGCTTTTCAGAATCTATTTCACACAAAGTCCTCCCAAACACTTGATAATCTGGCTCAGCAGCAGCCCCACGTACCGTGGCTACAGCCTAGAGACACTGGAGAGCAGCAAGTCACAAGGGAAAAAAACCCACCCCATTAGACTCTTGCCTCAGTTCCTTAATGTTTTGAGGTGAATGATTTAAGCTGTAAG
This sequence comes from Coracopsis vasa, assembly GCA_026283785.1. Lineage (NCBI taxonomy): Eukaryota > Metazoa > Chordata > Aves > Psittaciformes > Psittacidae > Coracopsis > Coracopsis vasa. The sequence continues at coordinate 7,137 of JANHGB010040463.1, read as the reverse complement.
AAAAAGCCTCCTGACAACAAGATCTATTAGTGTATGGAATAATCTTCCAAGGGAAGCGATGGAAACATTGCTGTTTGGCACACAGCTAGTGTTTGTCCAGACTAGTTTTTAAAAATACAATCCTGAGTTGGCAGAGGCAAAGTCTAGTCGAGGTAGTTGCTCTTATCTATCTCCATACTCCAGGATAAATCAGGTCATCTCCTTTGTTCTAGTCTAAAAATTGAGGAATGCACTTAAAACAATTCATGCAGTTTTAATCAGCTATGATCTCCCTTTTATGATCCACATGGGTTGTATCTTATTAAATTAGATATATCTAGCTGTTTCTTTTTAATCATCAAGTCTTTCTAATATAAGGCAGCAGCACTGTCTAGCACAGCTGGCATGAACCAGGGTTGTGAACACCTTCAGGTCTTTCTTTGACTATGCCCCAGGCTCCCAGGCAGGTAAATAAACCCCTCACTTTTAAAATAAAGTAAAAGAAACTCACTCCCTAATTTGGTTATGTCACTCAGAGAGCCTGGGACTGACTTTCACAGATCACGAGTGTTCATGGCTCTTGTCAAAGTCACTAGTTGAGGGGAGCTGGGGTAAATTTATGAAAGAGAAGGACTCAAAGGTATTTAGATACCAGAGCACTTTGTGTGATATAAAACCACGAGAAAAGACCCACACTGCAGGATGAATTAAGACTGAAAAGCACCGCATCCTGAAACAGAGACTGGGAACTTAGCCTTAGTGTTATTATGCAAGTGTAAATGATAGCTAGGATGCTCAAACTGGAAGCAAGACCAACGCCACAGTCCCTGACTGACACCGAGGGAATTTTGCTTTTAGAAAGACTGGCCACTGCCCTCCTCTTTCAAAAATGATTAGAAGAACATATGACATTGGCAAATTCCTTTCTGCTGGAATGTGATGTCTTCCGGGGCTCACAGCCAGCATCCCTTCCTCCCTCCCTCAGCTGAGGGCTCACACACATGATGTCAGCAAAAGCAATGACTGGAGGCCCCTCCAACGTTGTTCATGCATCATCCTGCTGGACATAACAAGGAAGCAGCCCTAAAAAAGGGTGGATTTCTGCCCTTTGCCCTCCCAAGGCCTTTGCATGTGATCTTAGGCACGACACATGACAAAACTGAATGCTGACGGGTATGCAGATATGATTTTCTTTGCTTTGTACAGCAAGAAGCATTGTGAGGCTCTGATCCTGAGTGAGGCACTTGGTAAGGATTTGTACCCATCACTCTTCAGTACAAAGAAACCTCAATATGCCCAATCACTAACTCATTTTGTTGCCCCAACAGAGAACACTTCAGGTAGGATACTATGAAATTACGTCCATTTCTTATACTCTTTAAATTGTTCCCTGAATTCACTGGAAAAAGCTTCTTTAGAGACACAAAATTGTTTGAGAAGCAATAAATATACATTCAGATCAATGTAAAAAATGATACATAAGACACAGAGCAGCCACTCCAACAACCATAAATTTGGCTGTGTTTTTCTTTCCAAGGCCTCTATATCAGATCTTGTCTCCTGTAGGAGACTAGCTTTCTTTCCCTCAACTCCCAAACACTCGTCTATTGTTTGGAAAATGAAAAACCTGACAGCAGAACAGGACGTCCTTTTAAGAACATGCCGAATACTACAGAGTCACAGTAACTTCAGAATTGCTCAAGATTCAAAACACTGTTGCTTAGATCAGTCTGCTCTGTTACTCAGGATGTTGTACAAAATAGAACAAGTGTGCTAAATTTGGTCAAATTGTGACTAAAGAGGGTCAGAATACAGGCAAGATGTAATGGATTTAATGGAAGGCACAGTCACATTTGGAGGCACTGAACAGTTTTTCGAGTAGGAATGAAGAATTGAAAATAATCCTTGTTTTGTTGGGTAGTTAGTTTGTAATCTGCTCCTAATGTTGGAATGGCTTTGTAAGCTTCTTGTAATAGCAACAGGACTTCATCAAACATAATAAAGCAGATAAAAGTCTTTTGGTTGTTATTGATCCCGCTTCATAGCTGCTTCTTGTGCAAAATAACTTAGTTCCTAACTTGATATTTGAAAGGACAAATCCACTAGTCTCCCCCTTGAAGAGGTGCTCACTGGGGGTTGCAAATACTGCCTGTTCCTGGAGCACTGTTGCATTTAGCAAAGTAGTTTTACCCCTAAAAGTACACATATGGATCTTAAAGTTAGAAAGGCAAAGCTACTGGGGGCTTCCTGAACTACTTGCTATCGCATTGAAGCATCTGGCTCGTGGTCAGCTGGTTCACGTTATTAACTTCTCCATTTGTTTCTGAAGAAATTAGCAGAGCTTCCTTCAATGCTACGTTCTGCAGCGGTTTTGGTTTTGATTGTAACATCTCGTTGTTCATCTTGAAATCAAAGTCATTTATGGAAGCTGCAGAATTTTAATGTTCCTCAGACTCAAAAGCATTTGTTTAACCACCACCAGACAAGGAGATGAATGAGAGAGACTGTCTGCTCTTGATTTAGTGGGACCAGATTTTTAGAAGAGCTCCGCAACCAGCATATGTCTTCAACACACTAACTTCTTCAGACAGCCCTGGTATTTAGTGCTTAAATGAGAACAACTCCTATGAAAACCGTGACCTTAGTGAACTGGACAGTTAGTAGATACTATACATCCCTGTATTTCCATCTGAAGGAGGGAACTTGTTCCTAACTTCAACCTACAATTTAAAAGCAGCTTTTGATTCTCACTATTCCTGCATCTGTTTTATTGTTCACCCAAAAGGTCTGTCTATATGACTGTCGAGCTATGAGATACATTTAAAAATCACTGCCTAGTACAAAATGATATGCAGGACAAAAACAAAGACACAGGATCTTCTTAGGTTACTTTTGTTTAAGCCCTACACAGAGAACAGAATAGATTAAAGCAGTGGGAAAATAAGAGATCGAGTCTTGTGATGTGGCATAGGGTGCTCCTTCCAGCCAACCGCACTTCATTTTACTCCACTGCTGCTTCCAAGTGGTTTTCTAGGATACCCCTGAGCAGAACTCATTGTAATAACTGGAGGAAATAAATTAATGGAGAATTACCGCAAGGTTCATCTAAGAGAAGTTTTGATAAACAACACTTCCAGGCTGAGATATTCAGTGCAGCCTGAGGAATGTGGACTTTCCCACTCCTGCTGAACTGAATAGGTATCTGTACCTCTCAGTCAAGCTGGGAAGTGTCTGCCACAACCACCAGAAGCAATTCTGGATTTCAGGTGCAATCAGAGATCAAGAAATGCCCTTAAACTGAAAAATTCTGATGAAGAAAAAGGTGAAACACAAGAAATCTGACCTATCCAGCTGGCATCACATCTCAGCAAACAAACTCCCGGGTTTTGTTGTTGAAGCACAGGGAATTGCAATCTCTGTGCTTCCCAGTCTGAGGCAAGAAAATATTTAGGTGGAGGAGACAGAAAAATGGACAGCAGTGGAATTGCAGCCCAAACGCTGCCACAGAGAGATGTCCCACACATGCAACCCAGGCTAATTAAATATTATCATATTGCTTCTGTCTAGATTTGCCCCAGGCCAAATGCCCCCTTGGCAAACAGACAGCTCTCCCCTGAGCATTAAGTTCTTTCCAGACCAAGATTTAGGCAAACTTAAGTGGTGCATGGGCTTGAGGCTGGCTGGCTGCATGGACAAAACATTTTCCACTTGAAATGGTTTTGAAACCACTACCGACACCTATCCAGCCACAGATACACCAGGTACTTCTGTATCTTTAAAAGGCAACACACACACTCACCTGGCACTCTGAGCCCAGATTCTACCTCATTTGTACCCATGGGATGCTGGTGAAGTCATCATGATTGCACAGGAGAAACAGAGGTTGAAGTTGGCCTGTTTAAATTAGGCCTTTTTTTTTCTAACCTGTAAGTTCTTCCCATTGCTAAATCTTTTACAGAGGCTACTAAGGCAGAGAGCTGCTGAGCTAATCCTCTTTGACTCCCTGCCATCCTGGCAGGTACAGCAAAGCCTAAGGTAAAGTGGAGCATCAAAAGGAAAATTAATGTCTTCTAACAGCAATTAGAGGAAATTATTTAGATATAAATCTTGTTTTATATCTTCTCATACTTGTTTTTCAATCTTTCCCCTTTGATTTTTTTTTTTTTCCTTTCAGGCTTTTCAGAAAGAAACATTTAAAATCCCTCCTGTAAACCAGTGGCATAATTAGCTGCATGTTACACCTGGTATTTTACTCTTCTACAGAGTAATTCCTTTGAGCTTTCTTTTTTACTAAGCCCCGAGGTCTCCCGAAACTGAATCTACTTGTTCTCTCATCTGCTGGCTGACAGGAGTTTGAGGGTAACCAAAGCCAGGGGTTGGTTACCTGATGCCCTCTCACCACCTCCCCAGCCACTGCAATGGGTGACCAGAGGTACCAGGCGCACCCAGGACCTCCGGTGGCTGCTGAATGCACCTCCCGATCGCCTGCACTTGGCCTCTGCCATGAAGCAATGCATGTAACCTAATTGTACTCTGATAACATCAAACAAAGTCTCTGTGATCCAACAGCTGGCAAGCTGCCATCCTATCTGGGGTCCGATCTGACAAGCTTGCCGATTGATCTAATCATTATCTGGTAGTGTAGGTGTATCATCTAACATGAGCCAAATTCCTTCAGTTGCTGCTTCTCTTTTCTAGAGAGGATACGAGGCTCCAGCGGGCTCCTTCCCCCCGCAGTACACGATTGGTGGCTTCAGCAGCAGCTTTTCTCACAGAGGGTGGCTCATGCTCACCCAAGGGAGGCTATGCTTTTTGCTACTGAATACAGAGGAGCCACTTTGCCCATAGTGTTAGCACAGAAAACTTGCAAAACCAAGAAAAACGGTTTTGAGTGGCACAGCACAGGGGCAGCCAGACACAGCTAAAACTACTGCATCCCATAAGCTAAACGCATGTTATGCAGAAAGTGCCACTAGAACTTTTGGGCTCCTTTTCCATCTCATTGTTGCTACTCATGGGATGACTTGTTGGTAACAATCTCAATTATTGCACCTCTGCAAACCTCATCTCCACGTGTACCCTCTCCCCTGCCCTAGACAAAAGGATGTGCCTTCCCCTGGAAACATATCCTTGTTGCTGCTCATAAAGGACAAGACTTCACTTTTATGCTTCCCTCATATAGCACCAGCTTTCTTAAACTCTTTGCAGACAATTTGGGGACAAGATTTCTCTGAGCAGGAATCCCCAACTGTTACTCTTTTTGAGAAGGCCGAATTGGAGGTTTCTCTGGAGCTGAACAATCACACCTAAACTGACCAAGACTCAAAGATTAAAGATACACAAGTTGGACAAGATCAAGGCCCATACAGACTGCAGATCCTAGCAGGCAACCCTTCATTTTGAGCAGCTTTGCTTTTATACCCATTCCAAGAGAGTGAGACCATGGTGGGGTCCCTAGTCTCCGATGGCCATTTCTTAGAATAAAAAGGCTGCAGATGACTACACTTGCAAAACTGCAGCCACCACTCAGCTTACGGTGAAGCTATTTAATTTGTGACACATCCTCCCATCTAATCAGTCCCAAAGGAATGAAGATGACATAGGTGGATGTTTTTCCTATCAACCCTTTTCCTCCTTTTGTAGTCTACAATCTCAGAGTTAAAGAAAGGGCCTAGCAGAGGCAGGAGATGGTATATGCATTTTAGCACCACTGATTCAGGTCAGCATTTCATCTGGCCACCTCGTGGCACTTCCTGGAGTCCTATTTCAAAGTAAGCTATCCAAGGTAATTTATTTGGTTTATATGCTTTATTTTATCCACATAAATCATGAAACAAAGTCCATAGGGAACAGGCACTCTATACTTACCATAATATGCAACTTAGATCCCCAGAGACTGAGTATGTACAGAACAGCTAATAAATGGTTCATAAAAAAAAAAAAGAAACCCTGGGTCATTAAATCTTGTTTTATATCTTCTTGTTTCCATCAAAGTATGCAGGAGTGGAAATTCTCTTTCTAAGACAGGCTCCTACTTTTCAGCCAACTGGGAATACAGCCAGCTGAAAAGAGAGAACCCCACATAGAGCATTGACAGCTGTGCACAAAATTCATGAGCTCAAGAGACAGACTGCTGCAGAGACAGGTGTCCGAGATCTAAGTTTAGCTTGAAAGATTAAAACAGCATCTACAAAGAATGCATTTATTCTAATCCTCTCTGTGCTAGAAACTACACATGCACCACTGATGGACACATCCTGGAAACATTTGAGATATGTCTTTCTGCTGTAGGATTTCATCCCATTGTGTTCAGGGATAAAATAGGTTAGTGTTAAGACCACAGCAATGCACAAAGCCAGCAGAGAGAGATGTTCCTGCTGCCTGAGGAAGGGTTGCGAGCGGTCAGGATCTATGGTTACAGAGGAGGTAGAACTCAGGCTTTCACGGCAGTGACGGCTGCCCACGCTGGCAGCAAGCAACCCCACCGCAGATGTTCCCAACACAGTGAGGATGTCTTATGTAAATAAGAGCTGGGAGGCAGATCAGGTGTGGTTCTTGCAAGACAAATGTGCTTGGGAATTATGTATGATTCCATGTTTAGCTACCCTGGTATAAATCCAGGGTAATTCTTTTGATCTTAAGGTAACGCTGCTCTAAATATACATTAAATAGAAGAGCATATCCACTATCCTCAGAGGAGCCAAAGGGACAGGAGGACTCAGCCTTTGCATCTCCCCAGGTGTAGCTACAGGTTTGAGAGAGGCTGTCCTCCCCTCACTGGGATAACTGGGTGCATAATCAATTTCCCTGTAACAAACTATACCTACAGCACAGCAGATTTTGATGCCTTAAGCTTCTAGTCTCTAAATTAGAGTCAGTCTGGGAAGGCAGGAGACCCAGTTTTTAGATTCACAAGGAACAAAGGATGAATCACTTTAGTATCATGTGATATAGTGCACTTGCATATATAATTGTCTATCAATACAGGTAGAAATTAACATATGTTAATACAAAGAGAATTTGGTAATCTAGAGGACATCAAAGCAATGAAGTCAACAACAAGACAGACTTAATAAACTTCATCGGTCCTCTCCTCAAACGTGCCATCACCATTGCTGTCGCTCTTTGTTTTCCCACCTAAAAGTCCATTTGTGTGCA